>JAVYIG010004121.1:0-171488 GCA_035222895.1 Strongylocentrotus droebachiensis | reverse complement strand
GAGGTTTCTCGAAACCGTCATTAAGTCTAACTTTTTAGACATCGTATTGAAACGTGTGATAGAGATCTAACACGTGTTTCTACCAAATCTCCACGAACTTAGACTTATGACAGTTTCGAGAAACTAGCCCTCGCTCTCAATCTGGCTCATCCACGGCCACGCTGGAAGCTCGGATGTGACCGCCTGCGATGCATGCCCCGGACGCGACGGCATGCAGCCCGCTCTCGAGCTAACTCTCCATCGCATCGTGCAGCTGTCTTTCTTCTCGTTCACGAACACGGTTGCCCGACTGAAAGTACTAGACCACATTAGTATTCTGACATCAAGATAGGTCTCTATTATGTGCCCAGCCGTCTGATTAAGGTAGGTTCTACAGTAACACCGTCTTTTATTCTTTTTTAAATAAATCTAACTTGCACATTCAAATGGAAATGATAGCCCTACCAGGTTCGCCGGGCCCGCCGCTCCCGCCCGGCAGGATACCTAGGCTGGTGGACATCACGAACCATGTCCCTGGTTTTGCCCACACAAAGCTGCATTACTATCCTGGCGCTGGCTGTGTATTAAAAACTGTTCATATTGATTTTCAGCATTTCAAACTACACTGTACAAAACTCAACTTCACTCAAAATCGGTACTTTAGTGATAGTTGATGCCCGGCTCCACCCCCCCCCCCCCCCCACTCGGTGTTATTTAGGGTACGCATATGCGTGTTCCAAGTGACCCCCCCCCCCCCTTTTCAGCAAAAGTCCGGTGTGTAAAGTCCCTGCCCCCCCCCCACTCAGTGTTATTTAGGGTATGCATATGCTCGTTCCCTCTTTTTTAAAGCACCCCCTATCTGAGGACTGCCAACATTTTCGAACCCCCCTTTCGCGGGCTTTTCATGGGCTTTTCCTGCCTTGGAGACCCCCCTAAATCAGGAAAAATTCTCAATGTACCCCCCTAAATTCAGAATAATTTCTCAGGAGTCCAAAGAGATGAGAAAAAAAAAAGAAAAAACACCCCCGGCCCTTTTTAAAGAAATCTCTGGGTGAAAAGTTAAATACACCCCTTTTTTTTACAATTCTCGGGCCGGACTTTGTTGCACGAAAAGTACCCCTTTACCTGACATTTTGGTAACACGCATGCGGTCATTCCGACCCCTGAGTGGGGGGGCCGGGGTAAAGTCAATACGGGTCGACCTTTTTCTTTTGTTATACAGGCCTTTTTCAGCACCCCCCCCCCCCCCCTTTTCAGCAAAAGTCTGGTGTGTAAAGTCAATACGGGTCGACCTTTTTCTTTTGTTACGAAAAGGACATCTTGGTAACACGCATGGGGTCCATCCGTTCTCGGAGTGGGGGGGGGGGGGGGGGGGCGGGAGTTGATGACACCTAAATAGCATACAATTTTGTTCAACTTAGGTCTATGTTTAGTTATACTTAGAGATCTAGAATCTAGTCTATAGTCATATAGATCTAGACTAGAAAGAAAAATTGGAAAATTCAAATCGTGAGTCTACTGTCAAACTTGCTGATCAACCACTTTGTATACATTGTGTGCATATAGTGTGCAATTGTGTGCAATGTGTTCATTGTGTGCTATTGCTGCCTCTCAGCACGTACATGTAACAGCGCTAGAGGACAATACGCCTAAGCATTGACTCTAGCCTTGCTGGAGTGGTTTTGCCCTGCAGGCCTGGGTGGAATACGATATAAAATATCAAAAACTGTGACTCTAATGATTGCATTTTAGGCGTGGACTTTACGTAAGGTAGTATATGACGTTCAAATCAGATTTCTTAATAATCATGCCATATGACCCATGTGCATCAACTTTTCACACGTATAGGCTACTGTCGGTGTCATCATGCATCCTCAGCTCATGGTAGCCGCTAGACGCAGGTTGTAGATCTAATAACATTGATATCACTTGGCCTATAGCCATCATTTAATAATATTCAATCTGAGCTGTATGGCCCTACATGTTATCAGTGCCTGTGATATATGGTGTAATATTGAAGCCCTAATCAAAATTGCGCTTCAAAATGATCATGATAGAAATGCCTCAAAGAAGTAAAAATCTGTTAGTTTGAGTGACCATTTTTACCATACTCATTTTCCCCAAAAGACTGTAGTGTACATGTATGTAATAAAAAACTGTTAGGTAAACAAAAAATGAAATTTCGATTTCCAATCATAAATATTTTGATAATCAGACAGCTAGGCAATCGGCTTGTAAAGTCATGGGATTCCTGACTGACCTAAACGTTTGTAATCATGATTGCAGCATGAGCTAATGATCCAGGATTTTTTCTTCAGAATCTGAGGCAATGTTACCGAGCCACTTAATTGATACCCGTACCCCTATCAAGACTGATAATTGATATAAAACAAAAATTCAAATTTGTTCATAATAACCACTAGAAGTACCCACACTAAAAAAACCTTACCCACTGGTGGTAGCTGGTAATACTAGTATGATTAGTATTACTATACTGTAGGACTAGTAATATAAACTCTTCTTTCTTCTCATACAAATCACTTTAAAATAATACAAACATTTAACAGAAATGTAAATATTTGATACTGAAGAGATGGCAATTTGGTGTGTCACTCTCGATATGGGTGCCAATTAAGGCTAAGTGACATCCATATCATATTTCATGTTATCACCTAGCCCTAAGGCTATTCTAACCAGTCTAGCGAACAAGCTGTTGGTTGTCCCTGTTCTGTAATTGATCATCTTGGTTGCACTCACATTTATGGAAGTTTATGCAAATTTATGCAAGTTTATCCAAATTAATTGTTGACACTATTGGGACCTTATATGTGACTGTAGTGGAATTCACTGCTGCAGGGACGGATCCAGTCTGCAGAAAGGGAAGGGGCCGGCTGAAAGGGGGCCCAATTCGTGAAAAAATGTTGAGCAACGAGTTAACACCCACCACCCCCCCCCCCCCTTGCTCCCCCCTTTCTCCAGGGGGGGGGGGCGTCTTTTTTAAATCTAAAAAAAGGTTAAATTTACCTGTTTATGGGGCCAAGTGAGGGGGTCCCGCGGCCCCCCCCCCCCAATCTGGATCTGCCACTGCACTGCTGCAATAGTGAAAAACAGACACCATAATCTCTCTTCTCACAGAAGATTTAATATACCTAATGTTAAAGGGAAATCCACCTTATTCTCTAGTATTAGCAAACTACCAGTGGAAGGCTGAACAAATATAAGAAGCACAATGGGGACAATTCGATTTAAATTTAAATCAGACTAAAAGTGACGAAGTTACATGTACACATTTTTGAAGTTGTAAATTTGTAATCATTAAAACATGTAGGTATGGGCTCTTCAAGTTGGCTGAATCAGTAACGTCTATAGGATGTAGTGGCGGACAACTTTTCCATTTGTTCCAACACACAGAATGACTAAAATGTAAATGGCAAAAAAAAAACATACATGTATGACTCAGAAGGTTCTTTATATCTTTAGAGGACCTATAAATAAACTGATATCCACAACGAAAATTTCCACAAGGAAGAAGGCACTTAGGATTATGTTTTGTATACAACAAACAGGAGAGTAAATTATCCATACATTTCTCCATCACGTATTTCAAACTTTTGCCATTCTCTTTCTCTTACAGTGTATTTTTTTAAAACCCAATTCAGGGACTCTTCAACTCACACATGTAATGTAATTTATGCTACATGTATGTTTCAGAGGTGAAGTAGACAACAAACAGAAGAGTTATCAATGTCTACATGAATGTACCAAATTGCCAATTTGAGATTCACATTTATTTAGTGATTTCATATTTCAAACATTCATAACTCTTAGTATTGGTCTGATTTATTTCAAACTTTTGCCATTCTGTTTCTCTTACATTGTATTTAAAAAAAAACTCAATTCAGGGACTCTTCAACTCATACATGTATTGTAATTTATGCTACACGTACATATTTTGTGTTTCAGAGTTGAAGTTAAATTTTGAATAATTTTTTCCTCATGTACATGTATATATCTATGAATGGTCAATCCCTGCTATTAATACTAGAACACAGACATATTGAAGCCTCTTCAACAGGTACATTTTGTAAAGCTATGGTGGAGTACAACTGCTGTGAGTATACTCAAACTTGTGTGTGAGTTTTGACAAGGGAAATAAATCACCAGCCCCCCCAAAAGCCTCAAAATTTCACTTGATCAAGGTGACAGAGATCCAAGTTATGGAATTGTATGGAAATAAGATTCTAAATCGTGAAAAGGATTTATATTTTTTAATTTGTGACATATTTCGGGTGTTTTTAAGTACGCTTCAACAAAGAGGTAGGCCACCACCAAAATTGACACATCCCCAATTATTAATGATTTCCTGTTCTTTGGATGCTTCTTCTTTATACAAAAATAGAAGGTATTAGTGGGCAACTTCTCTGTGCATTAGTGAGTTTATGTCATTTTTGTTTTCTTACATTTTTATGTAAAACATGTCAACCATTCAAAGTCATGAGGTGATGTGAATGAGAAAATAAAGATAAACATAGTTGATTGTAAACATGGAGGATGATAACATTTAAGATAAAGAATACATGCGAAAAAGGTGTGAAAGAGAAAATGAGTGAAGGAAGAAGAACAACGATAACTGTTTAGATACAAATGAGAAAAATAAAGGCAGACACAGGGAAAGAGAGAAGAACCAATGAAAGAAGACAAAAACTGAGTGAAAAGTCATATCCTATGTAGACAGAAATAGGGGAAAGTGAAAGAAGAATATAAAAAACAGTATATGAATAGAAGATAAGTAAAAGATAAAAGAAGGATAAAATAAGAGAACATGAAGCGAGGACAGAAAAAAGAAGGAAAAAGATGTAGACAATAAAAAAGGAATAACATAGAAAATGAGAGAAAGAGGAAAACAGAAGGAAAAAAAGACTAACATAGGGTTATCTCAATAAAAGGAGAAATTTAAACAAATAATAAAACAGAAGAATAGAAAACTGTAAAGTGCTGCATGATATTGAATGTAAATATATGTCACAAGCTTTCTATCTGGGCAGATTTCTCCTGGGTAGGTACATTTTGAAATTCTAATCACCTACTCGTCATCAAAATGAAATGACCTAATAAATAAAATGATGTGATTTTTTATTTTTCTCATCAATGATGATTCATTAATTTTCAGATTTCCTGTTCTTCATCCCAAGTGTTATTATTTGTATAACCGATTTATGTTCTATAGTATTTTGCTCCAAAGTTACTATCCCGTTTCATTCTATAAAATACATGATAAGCAGACTCTAGATTTGTGCAGCTACTTGTACATATATGTACATGTCCACTTTATTACCCCGTATCTGTAGCTAGATATTTGGGATGCCAATTTGAAACAAAGTCTGTCAAAAGTACCCTCCTTTATACCCTATTTCCAATGACACCCATGTACCTGTATTCCTGTTAGGTGCTTAACATTGCAAAAACTTAAAACAAAACAGTACCTGGAACTTGCAGCTGCAAAGAAAGAAAGAGACAGAGAGAGAAAGAGAGAGATTTAAAGAGAGAGAAAAGGAGATCATACATGTATGAGAATAATAAACTGGAAAGAGTGACTATTATTGATTGCAAAAGTGACTGCAATTATTTGTCAGTAAATAAATTAAATGTAAATTACTTTGGTATGTAGAAGGAAAATTGCAAGGTTCAGAATTCAGAATTATTTTCTAATCTGCCCTTCTCTATCACCTCCGCATTAACATCATCACCCCTTTTTAAATATCCATCTGGTATCCCTCTAATAGAAAACTGAACAGCTTTTGAGCCATAATGCATGGCCATCCAGAGGATTTGTTTATGTTGGGGACCGGGGTAAAATGTAATAAATTTCATTTTCTGTTTTTTATTTTGTTTATGGAAACTGCCCCCTATCCTAGCCCCTGCTTCGTACAGTCATGGTCCAGTGACAAAGCAATGGCCTCGTAACTGTGAGGCCCCAGGATCAAAACCGTGTTGATGTGCTATATTAGTGCCCTTTTGTGGGGCATTAATCCTCGTTACTGTCATTTATGACTTAAGGGCGTAGGTCCCCTATTTGATAAGCATAGTAGCATACACATGCTTTAGCAGTCACGCAAAACACACATTGTCAAATTATTATTCAATAAAATCGGAGAATGGATACTATTATCTAGATCTATTATTTTTAAATTATTTTAAAAATAATTCCATAAAGTGGGGTAAAACAAAAATATTCCAACTATATGAGTGACAGTGTATAATGTGAAGCATCCATGTTGCACTTTCTCCCTCTTCGTATTCTTATGCCATTTTAAAAACTATTTATTACAAATCTTTAAGATGATAAGACCCTACATGTATTGTACATTACATGTACATGTGCACATATTTTCAGAAGAGTCATATTATTGAGTGGAAAATACAGATTTTCTATTCAATTTCCATTATGTTCTATAGATTAGGTAAAGCTTAATTAATTAATATAATTTGAGTTAAAATACATGTTTCTCTGAGGATCCAAAACCATTGAATACTATTGATTACCCAAGATTTAACTAACCATGGTCAGTTATCTTCCATTACCATAATATTTTGCAATTTTTCTGAATTTGTATAGAAATAAATGAAACTAAAGTATAATTTGCATAAAAGATAATGTTTTTCTCCAACAATAATCATCTCATTATCCTTTATTTTTGTTTGTTTGTAGTTGTTTTTTATTGATATATTTTATGTATTTCCTGTACAAAGATATTAATTGCATAATTGTTCTCCTTTGAATGAATCTTTTTTTCTATTTTGATCCAATTTCCAAAAGATTACCCCTTATCCCTACAGTATATGCAATCTCCTACATGTATATACTACATGTAGCATTCAAAGTTGGCCAGTCTTCCTTTTAAAAGTTATTGGATTTTTGTTTGAGTGTCTATGTCAAAGTTATTCTTATGCACATCAGTCCATATACAAATTTATTCTTCAACTCTGGTATGATTTCCATTCAGTTTGGTATATATTGTATACAGTGTATATTACGTAGAGCCGTTCCTTGGTTTTAGCGGTCTATGGTTTTAGTCTTTAAAAGAGGGTTGGGTGTGGAAATTTGTTCCCCCCCCCCCCCCCCCCCCCCCTCTGTGCAAAATTAATGACTGCTGTGGATTGCAACCTGTAAGTTTTACAGTGCACATCAACTTTATAATTAGAAGTTACCAAAGTTGGAACTGGTACATTTTTTTTATTATATGCACTGAATAGTAACTTTGAGACTAAATTTGCATAAAATCTGACTGTCCATACATTTTAGCAGTAATTTATTGTTTCCATCGTTGCAATGCCAAATGAAATAATAATTATAACTTGCAGTAAAATCTTAGGATTTTTGTTTTATCTACAGGGTGTCTACTGTCTAAAAAGAATATGCAACAATATTTTTATTGGATACATTTTAAACGGTACTCATCCATTCATTTTGTTGGCAGTGCTGTGTTAGTATTATCTAAATACCGTTTGTGTACAAGGAACAATACTACCCCACAAACTTAAGTTAGGATTGTTTTTTGCTAGACGTATATGTTGCATGCATCAGTGCATGTAACTGTCGGTACTCCATACTCCATACGCCTGCATATGTAGCGTTCCATACTCTCATATCATAGCAACCCATTTTTGAGAAGCACATTATTGTACTTCGATCACGATGTAAAACCACGGCAAAGTTAGCCTGTTTTTATCGTAAAGTTAAACTACTTGGTCTGCCCATATTATTTGGTCTGCACAGTGGTAAGCAATTAAACATGTGTTATTTGATTGGATTGTAGTATCAGTGTTTGTGACATAGGTTTCGTCATTTAACTATAAATACCACAGATTATTTGATGATATAATGTTGCATGCCATTGCCCATGTTATAATACGGTACCGGTACGGTATAGCATTATTCAGAACTGTAGATCTAGGCCTAACTGTTGTTAGAGGGTGAAGTACATTCGCACTCACTTTCAATGAATACATAGTCACAAGATAAGATGTTTATATTTAATCTCCAATCTTGTTGCTCACACAAACGTGTTTAATAATAAGAGCATGAAGTTAGGTACGTATTATTACATTGTGGTTGGTTATGATACATGTATTGTAGATCTACTGATGTATTTATTTAGTAGTCTAGTTTATGCTTTTAAAAACAAGAATGCTAGCTCATAATGATAACAAGATATTTGTTTAGTAAGCACTGTGCTTTCTAAAAGACCCCTGTTACACATGCGTCTGAAAGTGGACTGAGGCCGGCCCCGGAGTCGGCTCGACGTATGTGTAACACCAACTTTTTTTCGAAAAGCGGGACTGAGGCCAGGTGGACTCAGTCCACCTCTGGATGTGGTTTGAGGCCGGCCTCAGTCCCGCAATCAGTATGTGGAACACCAAAGTGGACTCGGGGCCGGCTTATAAGCGGAAGTGACGTAACCTGTCATCATTATCAACATAATTCATCGGGCGCGCTTGCCACCTTCTTTTATGTTATTCTTTGTTTTTATCATTCTAGAGTCTATCACTCTCTCTTTCTCTCTTTCCTTATGTTATTCTTTGTTTTTATCATTCTATCACTCCGTCTTTCTGTCTTTCCTTATGTTATTCTTTGATTTTATCATTCTATCACTTTCTCTTTCTGTCTTTTCTTATGTGAAATGTTTTTATCATTGATCCTTTTCTTTTTCTGTCTTTCCTTATGTTATTCTTTGTTTTTATCATTCTATCGCTTTCTCTTTCTGTCTTTCCTTATGATATTATTTGATTCTTCCTTCTTTCATCTTCTCTTATGTTATTCTTTGTTTTTATCATTCTATCACTCTCTCTTTCTCTCTTTCCTCATGTTATTCTTTGTTTCTTCCTTCTATCACCTTCTCTTAAGTTATTCTTTGTTTCTATCATTCTATCATTTTCTCTTTCTATCTTTCCTTATGTTATTCTTTGATTCTTCCTTCTTTCACCTTCTCTTATGTTATTTTTTGTTTTAATCATTCTATCGACTTTCTCTTTCTGTTTTTCCTTATACTATTCTTTGTTTTTATCATTATATCGCTTTCTCTTTCTGTCTTTCCTTATGTTATTCTTTGTTTCTTCCTTCTAAAATCCTCTCTTTCTGTCTTTCCTTATGTTATCCTTTGTTTCTTCCTTCTATAACCTTCTCTTTCTGTCTTTCCTTATGTTATTCTTTGTTTCTTCCTTCTTTCATCTTCTCCTATGTTATCCTTTGTTTTTATCACACTTTCTCTTTCTGTCTTTCCTTATGTTATTCTTTGTTGTATTCATTCTATCACTCTCTCTTTCTCTCTTTCCTCATGTTATTCTTTGTTTCTTCCTTCTATCACCATCTCTTATGTTATTCTTAGTTTTTATCATTCTATCACTTTCTCTTTCTGTCTTTCTGGAGTCCGCCCCAATGTCAGCTTGTGAAAAGGCGACGTGAGGCCGGCCTATGTGTAGACGCAAAATTGCGGGCCCGAGATCATTTGTAACGGGGGTTTGATGATCTCGAGGCGGCTTCAAATTGCAGGTGTGAGGCCGCCTCCGGGGCCCGCTTTAAAAGCCGACGCATGTGTAACAGGGGTCTAAGATGAGTACTTGCTTGCAATAGTTAATTGCTTGTCATTTATTATTAAGCGTGCGATGTTATTTCCGCACATTTGCATGGTTTGGGCCAGAATGTTAAGGTCAAGTTAGACACTTAAATACCAAAGTTGAAAGGTTAACATGGCATCAATTGATATACTTTTCTTTGGCTTTGTTTGATAGTTCTTACGGCAACATGTAAAGCGACTTTGTACTTCCAAGTTGATGGCTAAATCAGCTAAATCGGCGTCATCTATCAAGTTAACGGCTTATTCGATATTCGAGAGTAAGATTGTAAGCCTGTAAACTTTCTTCAAGGAATGATGGCAATAAAGGAAGCATGATTAAAGTGCCCGTATACGATACAAGACCTGTGACTGTATTCATTTATGTGGTGTAAACGTGTCATATCGAGAGGGGCAGGCACAGTGCACAAGAATACTGTGGCTTCTACATTTTACAACAAACTTTCAATTTAAGTCACTCTTATTTCTTGGAAACAATACCATCATTGATTTGAAAGAAAATAATATACTTATTCATGCAGCTCTTCAAATATTTATTTTAAGTTAAACAACTACCAAACATTGATTTTATATCATCCATTTCAGCAGATCTACATGAAGATGTATTAACAATACCTACATCTAGTTTTTGTATTGTATATTGTTATGCAGATTCATATGAGTAGAAATGTATATGTCTTGGCAGCTCCTGATTCAATTATATCCTCTCTCTCTCTCTCTCTCTCTCTTCTACCTTTTATCCCTCTTTTCCCCTCTTTTTTCCCCTTTCTTACTTTCAATCACTCTAGCTACCTCTCTCTTCCCCTTTTTGATCGCAGGAAGTTGCAATATTGTTATTATGTCACTGTAATAGTTCTGTATAAATGCAACTTTACATGTGTATACTTATACTTAATTGTAACTATTGCTCTTACCCAAACTACAGTCTTCTTTGGAGCAAACTGACAGACATTTGCAGTAGTATACAGCTGAAATGGAATTTCCGTTCAACCAAACAGTATACGTCAAGGCTATTTCTCAGCAACGAGGGTTAGCTCCAGGTAGCAGTAAAGCCAGTAGCAGGTACATGTAACAATATCTTAAAAACATTTACTTACCTGTAAGTCCTTTTCATGTGAAGATGATTCAAAGTACAACTATATTTATTTATTGTATAAAATGACCTGCTTTCATAAAGTCCTCTTGTGAAATCTTATGAATTTGAGTCCAATCCCCCCCCCCCCACCCCCTTTCTGTTTTTCTGGCTTCTATGTATTCTTTGAGCCAGCCCTTTGACGTATGCTTCGATCTTTTAAGTTGCAAATTTAGAAATTGCTTTCTTCAGTCAGCAACATAATGCATGATTCACAATAGATTAGGGATATGTACCGGTAACCCATAAGATATAAGAACAAATTGCGATAATGAAATGAAGTGTGGAAGAGAGGATCTGAGCTAGAAGACTATAAGGAGAATGCAGCCAAGGCTAAGCAGCAGGAACCAGTTTAGGCTTCACTCAAGACACAATATAGTTTTTGCAATGAGCTGTTAAATACTGGGTCTTTCCTTGCAGAGTAATAAGGGAGCAAGAGAAAGACCATCACCATGTATACACGTAGCAGAAACACAAAGCAAATAAATTTGAGACATTTTATGATTAATTATGTAGGAAGCCAAATCTAATTTCAAATGTCACTTGTCATCTTTTATGTGATAGATCTACAATTATCATAACAGTAATGTTTGTAGCCTTAAAAAGAAATTGCAAGAGGAATGTCAATAAATAAAGTCTACACCATTCACAAGATGCTAATTTGCATTTAACACCATTCCAACAACTTTCAAATCAACTCTGGCAATTTCAATAACCTTTTGTTGTACATCCCATAGAAAATCATGTTCTGATTCTATATAATACATCTTTGTAAATACATCTTTGTAATGTTTGCAAGTTTCAGAAGATGTACCCTGCAAGGCCATCAAAATTGCGACAATAGTTCCATATGTACATGTAACCACCACTAAAATTGAAGGAAAAAATATGGGTATGCTGGGTTAGGATTAGGATGAGGGTGAGGGTAGGCTATACAGCTGTACATCGATTTTAGTGGGGTTATATGTATGGAACTCTTTCCGAAATTGCCTGTTGTTGATTTTTTTTCCTTTCTCTTTAGGTAGTTGCAGACATGTTGTTTTGGTCATTCAGTTTTTTGTCTGTAGTTTTTCTGCTTTTCTCAGAACCATCATTATATCAAGGTAGACTTCCCCTTTGATAACCAAGTTTTGTCAGTGTGTGTAGTGAACATTCCCTCTTTTTCCAATACACTTTCGCAATATAATTAAATAGTTATAGATTAATTGTAATGCATTGAAGTATCTTTGCAAGTTCATATTTTCATGGTTTCATGATTTGATTTATAACTGTTTTAATGCTAACCCTGATGAAACAGTATTGTAATTATTATGTACCTACATGTAATATACACTCAGCCATAAACTTTATCATATTCAGGAAGATATCCTGCAAATGATGAAATCTATGATCATGGTTCTATTAACCTATATAATTTTCAATTAAACCTCCTTTACAGAAAGGGGAAATCAACAAGTGGCACCATTCATGTTTTTTTTAATAACTTATATGTGTAGATAGAAAAAATGCCTCACAAGGCTTTTCAAGATGATGTGGTCATTACCTCTTAATAGATTATATGTCAAAGTGGTTACAGTATGAGAGAACCTTTTCCACGTATGTAGGAGGATAGCCTTTAGATATATATTTGAAATTGAATTTCCAATCATTTTCTCTATAGATAAATGTACAGTATATGAAGAATATATGATATCTAGAGACTTGATAATGACATGTTCGATAATAATCAGTTTGTGTTCTTAATAAGATGCATTCATTCATTCCTAAAAGAAAGGCTTTGGAGCATACATGAATTTAAAAAAGAAGTCTATCCCACTTTAATTGTAAATTTTTTATTAGAGACCTTTTGTAAAACCCTGAGAGAATCAATTTGATTTGTTTACGCGATTGTTGTATTTTTACCATTCACGCTATCATTTTCTTCTTTTTCTATGCAGGCGTGAAGTAACACACATGTGCAGCGTTTCAGTCGAAAACGAATACCACCCATTCAAAATCGGTTATAGGATCTAGTTGTCCATATGTCCATATTTGTGTATGCATGTGAAACATGGACCATGACAGCAGACATTAAAAGAAGGATACAGGCACTGGAGATGAAATGTTTCCGCAAACTCCTCAGTATCTGGTATAGAGATCACATAACCAATGAGGTAGTGAAAATCAGAATTTGAAACACCATAGGGCCGTATGAAGACCTCCTGACTTCAGTGAAAAGATGCAAAGTAAACTGGTATGGGTATGTCACATGATCATTTGGACTGGCCAAGACTATTCTACATGGAACAGTACAAGGAGGGAGACGAAAAGGCAGGCAGAGGAAACGATGGGAAGACAACATTAACAAGTGACCTTGACTGAAACATCATACTTCGTAAAGCCAAGAACCACGAGGAGTGGAGGAAGCTGGATGTATAAATCTTCAGTGGTGCCCCAAGGGTCAGCCAGACTGTGGGATAGGTGAAGGTGAAGGTGAAGGAAGCTAAGAATCAGATAGTTAGGCATTATATTGGATCATTTATCCTTTCCTTCAAAAGGAATGTTGCTTTATACTGTAGCACATAAACAATGCTTTTTAATTGGCAATATTTCAGTTCAGTACGCTTGTTATTAATTTCATCAAACATTAAAAAGTAAAAGGGAGAAACACTGTCATTTGAAAATCAAAATGTAAGTCATAATAATTTCACTGTCTAACTATCTGAATCTTGTCAGGATCCATGTACGAGTTAGTGCAATTCTTTTCTCTTCACTACAACCGCATTGATTTACTTTAATAGCATGTTACTAGGTACATCAATTGATGAGAAAAAGCAGCAAAACGCTTTAAATTTGTTGTAGTCTTAAAATTAAAGTTGCAAGTTTCCTAAAAAAGGGAATTTTAGAACACTCCTTCAACTGACATGCACGGACATTATACTTATTAATTTCCATACATTAATGTCTTTGTAATGCATGTTACCAAACAAAAAAAAGTATCATCAACCATTTTTGTCATTTCCTGTGCAATTATTTTCACATCCTGGCTTAACAGTACATAAACAGTGCTCTTTCATTTTGAATATTTCAGAAAAATGCATTTGCATTATGATACATGCAGGTATAGTTGGTCAAGTAAGAATATATTTACAGCATGCTCACAATGAATTCATTAAATCGCCATTGAATCTAAAAGGTATGTTATACCTCATTGTATATTCAGAAGGAAAAAGTGTGAGTGTGTTTGTTGCATATGATTCTTTCTTGGTACCAAAGCTGTAATAATTGCATATTTGTGATTCAGCATAATACTTTGTTCATTACAACAACAAAAATGTCATAATTTTCCAAAACGGTAGTGTAAAGAATAATGTAAGATTGAGGTGAAGGGAAAAGTACTTCAAGATTGTTACATATATTCTCTATACGTATCAACTAAAATGTAAGTTTTCAAATGAGATACTATTTTGTCCCCAGATGAAATAAGTAATGGATCTTTTTTGTTAAATGTCAGCAAATGATCTAAATGAACATGTGTTCGGGTATATCAAATCTTGTACATGTAGTTTCTATAGCTAATATAGTTTGGAGGACTCAAAGATAGAAAAACTGCTGATTGATTAATTATCCTTCTTTGTACTGTTCAAAACATAAACATAATCAATTTAGTAACAGACTAAATTAGATAATGTGTAGAATATTTTAAAACTAATTAAGTTAATTGTTAGCTGGGTGGGTGATAAGGGTGGGTCGTATTTCGTTACATTAGGGATGGTAGGGGATATTTGAATAGATTTTAATGCTTTTTGTTAGTGTTTTTTTGTTTAATTTAATTTAATTTGATTTAGTTAAGTTCAGTACAAGTACAATGTTTTTTTTTATATTTATATATTTTAATTATGACTTACTATTTTGTTATATCATTACTTATTATAGTATCATTATATATATATTGGACTCCATGGAAGAACAGAGCCATTAGGTTAATGGCTCTGAAATGGACTATCCAACCGTTTTATCATTCTATCATTGTTATATAAGTCTTTGATTTTGTTATATTGTGTTATTGTTTTTTATGATGATTTTCGGAAATAAAACAAACAAACTATAACCGGCAAGGAAAGGGAAATTTAGTAGATGCCAAGAAAGTATTTCCAAAGCAATTACACATCTCTTATCCTGTAATGTATTTTTTGCGTCAATAAAAGCAAATGTGAGGGTTGTCCACATAACATCACAACTACCGAACAGTTTAATTGAAATTAACATACATATTAAATGTATATATGTGTATTATGGAATAACTTAGAAGATTTCATAATTTGTTATTATTATCCAGTTCATTACATTTTTACCAATGTATTTCTTCAATATTTCTACTTTTCCTCGGAGCATATGCTGTGAACTAATGGATATTCCTTGTCAGTTCCATCATGTTATGTCAATGGGCTTACACTGTATGCGTGTACATGTCCTTTTTGCAATGTACATTTGCTACGAAAATGTCAACAATATTGTTTGAGATATCAAATATAGAGTTAACAAGTGAATTATTCATACTCCTTGTAAATGTGATTTTTTTGGGATGCATTTTTTTGTAACTTAAGAATGAAAGGTTGACTGGGTGAATTAGGGCCCTTTTAGAAATAAATGTACATGTAGTTGTAACGTTTTCAATGGAATGAAAGTTTTACGGTGTAATTGTTGAAATCAAGAATTTTAAATCCTGTTTTCATGTTCTCACAATAGTTGTGTTAAAATTACAATAAGAAAGTTCAAACTTGTAAAAATATGCCACCTTGAAAATGGACTAGACTGAATAATTTTGAATTTGTAATATCTATGACAATTATCAACTGCTTCAAATTATGAACCACAGCATTAAGGGTGGTTTGCAGTGGAACTTACATGATTTGCATATTTAATATAGAAATTTAAACTGTAAGCTAACTTTGGCAGACAACACCAAATTCATTGAAAACTTTACTGTGAATAGATGAAGATGATGATGATAATAGTGACGATGTTGGTGGTGATGATGATGGAGATAATGATGGTAGTAGTGGTGATGATGATGGTAGTAGTGACGACGATGATGATGGTAGTGATGATGGTGGGAGTAGTGATGATGATAATGATGGTAGTAATGATGGTGGTGATAATGATGATAATGATCGTAGTAGTGGTGATGATGATGGTAGTAGTGATATTAATAGTGATGTAATGATATTTATACAATAATATTAAAGCATGTACTAATAATATCCCACTCCTTAAAGCAATTTCCATTATCAAAAACAAGTAAACTTATACTTTTTAATTGTGCATTTTAAATTCAAATGTTTTGTATGACTGAATCGAAATAAGTACATGTAACTACAGAAAAAAATAAACCTTGTCGTGCAATTCAACAGGCAGAGTCATCATTGCCATCACCAATGTCATCATCACCCCTCCCCTCTTCTCTTTCTCTCTCTCTCTCTCTCTCTCTCCCTCCCCCCCCCACCCCCCTCTCACTCTCTCTCTCTCTCTCTCTCTCTCTCTCTCTCTCTCTCTCTCTCCCAAGGCCATATAAATCACATGAAGATACATGTTTGTCACATTTTAACACCAAGTTGATCGGCATTGATGACCAAATAATAATCACCATAGTTGTTCAAGTAATCAATGTACGAGAAATTTTGTGAAAAATAGCTTAATATTCAGGTGGCTTAGTGAAATTACCGTTACTTGCCAGATCAAAAGCACCAGTTTTGGTATAGTGCTTCCTTAGGACCTACTGAACGATAGTAGGGTAGGAGCCTCGGCAAAAATATCATATAAGGGTGTGGGCGGGGGCGTCGCCTCGTAGACCACATAAAATTCATAAGGTAGTATAACATTGAGATTTGTAGTACAATCATAATTTTTGGTACAGGGCTTCATTAGGACCTGCTGAATCAGTGGCGGATCCAGGGAGTGGGGCCCGGGGAGCCCGGACCCCCCCCCCCCCCTTGAGGTGACATTTTTTTAATTTTCGACACCCCCCCCCCCCCGACTACACCCCCCCCCCCCACACTGGGCGAATTTTTGGGAGCAAAACAAATTTAAAAAATAGTGCTCACTAACCCCCCCCCCCCCCCCCCCCCCTCCCCCTGGATCCGCGCCTGTGCTGAATGATGGTAGGGTAGAAGCCCCCGGCATAATTATTCATATATGTGCGATTTGGGGCCCCATGGGTTTCACGAAAACCCAATGTTATATTATCTTATAAAATATTTTGGGGCTACGAGGCGACGCCCCCACCCCACACCCTTATATGATATTTTTGCCGGGGATCCTACCTTAATATAGTTCAGAAGGTCCTAAGGGAGCCCTGTACCAAAAATGGCATTTTTACAGCAACAAATCAATGTTGTAAAATTATTTGGGGGCTCCAAAAAGACGCTCCCGCCCCCACACCCTTTAATTGATTTTGTTGCCGGGGGCTCCTAGCCTAATATCGTTTAGTAAGTCCTAACGAAGCCCTGTACCAAAAATTGTGCTTTTATCCACCAAATAACGATAATCGATAAATTTGACTATATTCGGGTAGGGCCTATAGCGACTAAACAGCTTTGTAAAACTTCTTCGTTTCATTTTGTTGTTGTTTGTTCTTATTCTTTCATTTCTCTTCTTCTTTCTCTTCTTTTTCATTTTCTTTTTCGTTTTCTTTTTCTTTTTCTTCCCCAAGTTCAGAAATCAAATATGCACTGTATTATTCAAGATTATCTGGTAATCAAAGTTTGACATGGTACATTGCTGTCGATGTTGCTGTGGTCCGATTTGTCTCTACACTTTACAATGAATATGTCAAATAACGCTTCATAAAGTAAATGAGCCTGAAGAAAGAGACTATAAGCCACTTGCGTAGTTCGATTTCTTTATTTGCGTTAATTGCAAAATAGTCAATAGAGGGCTTTTTCCACTTTAAACAACGGTACATAGTCTCATAATTCTGTCGCTGTAAAGTTGGAAGTAAAATATCCGAAGTAACTGAGACAAACCCCTTTTTTTTTCTTCAAATTTATCTTTAATTTTGTTTTGCAGATGAAAAATTTCGGGATGGGTCGCATATCATGATTGTTGAATAATAACAACACTCTTTATCTCGATATTTCAAAGTGCATGTGTATTTACGTTTTTAATACCAATGGTTTAAAAAAAAAGTGTACTTTCCGCTTTTTCAAACAGTTTTGTTTGTTGCATGATGCCTAATCTGCAAATTATTCATCAGGATAATCTTCCATTTAAAGAAAATATTTGTTCTTCTTGTTTTGAAATTTGAACGGTGGTCGTCTAATCGGACATATACAAAAGGAGCAGGGGTTCATTAATTGTTATTAATAACATCAGCTAAAACGGCCTATAGGGCTTAACTGCAGAATTATCCACCATCCATGATAATGAATTAGGGTTAGGATTAGGGTCAGTGACAGGGGCTGGGTTAGAAGTAGGGTTAAGCTAGGATTGGGGTAAGGTTAAGTGTTAAGACAAGGGTTAGGGGTATGACTAGGGTTAGGGGAAGAGTTTGGACTAGGGTTAGGTTTAGGACTACGGTTGAGGTTACAATTAGTGTTGTTATGTTCAACCCATGCAGCTCATTTTGGATTACCTAGAAATCCTTTTTTTTAAGCAGGTTAAATTTAAGATTAAATAATTTGCAAATATTAATATATTGAGGATTGCCGTCTTTATCCAATTTTCTTTCACTGATTATCAAAATTAACTATTTTTCAATCAAAATGCAATTGTTGATGAAAAATTCAAAAACATATCCACACTGCTCCCCCCCCCCCCCCCCCCCGTAACACGCATACAACACAAATTATCCCCCCTTCTGAATTTGATCGCCGTAAAGTCGATCGATCGACACAATTAAGGAAGTGGCGGGTAGCATTTTAGTTATAACATCAGGCAAAACACCTGTTTGGGCTAACTGCAGAATAATCCACCATCAATAATAATGATTTTAGGGTTGAGGTTATGGTCAGGGAGAGGGTTATTACTAGGGTGAGGTTCAGGGTTTAGAGTTAGGGTTAGGACAAGGGTTAGGACTAGGGTAAGGTTGCGGGATAGATCTAGGGTTAAGGATTATATCTAGGTTTAGGACTAGGGTTAAGGTTACAATTAGTGTTACAACTTGTTTTACGTTCAACCCGTTCAGCTCGTTTCTGATGATTGATAAATTCAGTTTTTAAATAGGTTCAGCAAGGATGAATTAATTTGCAAATAGTAATCAATGAAGATTGAACGATCTTGTTTCCCCGATTATCAAACTTAACCATCTTTAATTAAATCTATCATCTTTAATTAAATCTAATTGCAACTTTTAATCAAAAAAAGCATACCAACCGTGCCCCCCCCCCGTTAATACACATCCAAGCCCATCCAAGACACATAAACGGACACCAATCCCCCCCCCCCCCCGAGGCCAACTAGCTATAAGGACCATTATTCATAAAGACCGCTATTTATTAGGACCACAATTTATAATTTGAGAAAAGGGTAATCATTCATAAGGATAGCTAATCTTAATCGAAGAGTGTCGCTATTTATCATTTGAGAAGAGAGTAGCTATTCATAAAACAGAATGAAGGTCGCTTTTTATAATGCGGAATGAGGGTCGCTATTCATAATACGAGAAGAGGGTCGTTATTCATAACACGGAATGGGGGTCGCTATTCATAAAAAAATTGAATAAGCAACAAAATGACAAGAGAGTTAATTGTTGACTGGGAGCACCCCTATGGCTGTGGCATATGTATTATGGAAAGCAACGCTTTTCTCGGATTATGAATATCGACCCTCTTCTCATGTTATGAATAGCGATCCTCATTCTGCATTAATTATAAATAGTGACCCTAAATTTATCTTATGAATAGCGGTCCTAGTGACCCCCAATATAAATTATGAAAAGCGACCCTCATCTCACATTATGAATAACGGTCCTCATGCTTTTATCAATAGTTACCGCCTTCGTGTTTTATATATGCAGTTCGACGTTATGAATAGCGAGATTACCCCCACACCCTCCCTCCCCCATCCTCTGGTGTTGAAGATGGGAGGCCTAACCAAATATTGAAGGGGGAAAGACGGGGGAAAGGGAAAAATCAGAAAATGGAAGAAAGGAAGATAAGAAGTGGAAGAGAAAGTAAAAAGGAGATGATACGACACCCTACGGGCCCCGTCCGACGCCCTGCAACTCACTTCCTACACCCCAAACTCTCGCTTTTGCTATGCTACATCATCGCATGCCCTCATTACAACATACAGAGCCACAAACTGACTTATACACACAATCGCTTTCCCTCTGTCGTCTTACTTCCATCATTATTCTTCTTTTCCATGTCTTCACAGTTCATCTGTTCCATTCTTCTCACGCCACCCCCTCCCTCTCTCTCCTCTTATGCATTTCTTCCTTCTTCTTTTTTTCTAACTTAACCCTCTCTCTTTCACCCTAATCAGGCCGGGCTATTTGAGGTCTTAGTAGGGCCAGGGGGGGGGGGCCATTATGCCCCCCCCCCCCCCCTATAAGATCTCGGCCGCGAAGCGGCCGATCGCCGCGAAAATTTGCACGCATGTCAAGTGAAGTGTATAGAATAATATGATAATTTCAATTTTTTGAAAAATTCACTCATTTGCATATTTATGGTAATTTATGCAAATAAAGTCATAAAATCACATTTTTACCCACAAATCATATATTATTCATATTCAAGCATTCTTTTTCTCTACAAATATTCATTAGACCATTCTGAATAATAATACAACAACAACATTTGGAAGAGCCAGCTTATTCCTTATGTTATCTGTTGTTTTTATAATTTCTTATGTATTTCACTGTTTTTTTAACTTATGTATTTCATTGTTTTTGTTGTTTTATTTCATTTCTTACTAAAATTCAACCATTTTGACTACCAAAACAACCACATAACCTTTAAACAAGACCCAATAACCCATGTTTGATCTGTTTTGAGAAAAATGACTTTTCCATATGTTTTGTACACAAATCACGAAAATGAGCGATTTTCGGGCTGACATGCAAAGACAAAAGGTCACGTGACCTTGTAACCGTAGGTCCGATTTTCAAAAAAATTCTTTTGAAAGTTGCGCAAGACTCAAAAGATAAAAGTCAGCGAGCGGCGGGGCGCCATCCATATGTGTTCCCGAGCAATCAGAAAAATCGTGGAGGGGGGGCCATAATGGCCCCCCCCCCGGCCTTATTAGGGTTAAATTGATCTCTCCCTGACACTTTCTCTCTTTCAGTATTGTTCGATTATGTTTCTATGATATATCCTCATATATTGTGTGTGACTGTCATGAATTACATTATAGAATATGAATAGGCATTACATTTGCATTTTAATATGGTTCAAAATCAAACAAATCTTCAGTATTTACTTGTCACACACTCAATTAATCAGTCTCGATTTCTATTTAAAATATGAATATTCCTCACTTAACAATAATTATAAAAAATAATACTAATGACGAATCTATTCTATTTTTATCATCAATTTGTTTGCAAGTATGGAATAAGTAATAAGTTGTGATCTATTGTACTGTGTATTATTTGTACTTGTCTATATCTCTAAGTTTTGTTGAGAGGCTTTTTAAAACTGAGCTTGTAAAACTAATGAAACCATTCTACTACTACCACTACTACTATTACTACTACTACAGTCAGAAATATCAACATGCACACCAAACAAAAAATAAAGCACATACAAAACAGACTTTGTTTGGGTATTCCATGATGAATAATTTTAGTATAATACCTCCTACAAAATGTGAGGAAAAGTTGAGTTTTGTGACACATGCTCCTACTAAAATTGCTTCACAATAGTTCCCAACATTAAATGAATTACTAACTTTAATCCTGGACCAATACTATACCTAACCCTAAATCTTGCTTAAATATTAATCTAACCTTAACCCTAACCCTACAATTTTGATAAACTAAAGCCCGGAACAATTGTCAACACAGCAATTCTCGAATTGCAGCAAACCGACATCGTGTTCCTGAAATCATATTTACTACATGGTAATTTTTCTTCATTTACACTATTATATTTCAGCATGACCTATGTACAATAAAACCGGTCTGATTGTATATTTTGAATGGAATGTATAGCACTATTATCCCCACAAAAAATAGCAAATGTTATTGAAATAATATATATTTACACAGGTGATATATCAATAGCCTCATACAGAAGCTATGCCGTAAACATGTTTACAACTTTACAATGCTTTCATTTGTTACATATTTAATGTACATAGAGCAATAGCTGCAGTCAGGTTTAATACGCCCACACAAATATAGATGTGTTGCCCACACCTGAAACATAGCACAAGAGGTAATAAGGCCAGTCAAAGTAAATAATAAGAATGAAGTACCCGTAGGCACTTGGTCACCTTTAAATTCAGAAAACTTACGTAGCTTTTAATAACTAGTTTGTGATCTTTTACATGGTTACAGAAAAGAAAAGAAGCCATATAGGAATTTAGATGATGACAGGGGACTAATAATTGTCACCTCTTATGTTTTAGTACAGTATTCAACTTTTGCAAGAAATAATTTCAAGGAGCTTGTATAGAATGGTAATCATCTTGCTATCTAGCAACACATATCAGAAAAACCTGAACAAATAGTTAGGCAGGGGGTTACCAACTTTTGCATGAGCTATAAGACACTACATGTAATATATGGCTCCGTGGCGCCTTAAAGTGATCTCATTTGGTTCTTGTGTACATACACATCTTTAAAAAATAGTATGGTTGAATGCTCAATATTTTTGCTTGTTTGGGTTTATTTTTTATGTTAAAATCATCTTGTAATATAAGCTTATAAGTGGTATACCATAATCATTCTCATATCCTTTTATCATTATTCTAATCATTTTACAAACTATTTAAATCACATATAAGGTTTATTAGTTGCAAGATGATTGTACACCTGAAGTTGACTTTTCCTGAATGCCATTACGATAATACCATCAAATAAATATTATCTAATGGACTTTACATAAAGTGCTAAATAATAAATGCAGTTTTGGCAGAGATAAGGTGCTCAAAGGATCTCTTTCGGCACCCATTTCCTTCATCTGAGGCCTAAAATAAAATAATAATAATAATAATGATTCCGCTTTTATATAGCGTATGATGTCTCTAAGTGCTTTACAGGTATATTATTACCCCGGTCATCAGATTCAGGCTTACCCGCACACTATGTATGCACATTCTCTACTCCCTGGGGATCATTCCAGCCAGGTGTCATTTTTACAAGTGCACACTTGCTCATCTTACCACATTAACTTTCGCATCCTACATACCGGTAGCTCTTTTCCATATTCGTAAGGAATTTTGTACATCATAGGGCCGGCAGAAATACATCTCACTTTTCAGAATACCTACGCTTATTCTTTGGGGTGAGGTTTTGTGAGGTTTCCTCTAACAATAGTGGATGATCGACCTTTCACAAAAATTTGTAGTATAATGAAACAAATGGATATCCCACATTTATCAAACTACACACCCTATTTGTTTAACTTGTATCCTCTTAAATTGTTTGCTCTAATTCAAACCCAAATTAAATATCGTCAAAATACAGTGATATTGAGTTCTGTAAACTCTTACAAATTACATTTTTTCAAATTTGTGTAACCTCCAAGAAACTTGCAAATTATTTTAAATAATTAAAACCTTTAGATATAAAGTGTGAAATTTTATAGTCATAGGTTCTGAAACTTCTTTGTAAGAAATCAAAATATAGCGCTCTTTTCGATTGCCACAGCAGGAGCTTTTTTTCAATTCAACACTAGTGAACACATATTTTTTTATACAGTAGGTTTGCGGTTGCACCATGTGTGAGAGAGAGAGAGAGGTTTGAGGAGTCCTGAAAAGGACTCTGACTCGGTAATCTTTCTTGGACGAGTGTAGTCCTGAAAAGGACTGTTTGTTATCTTTCTTAGCATATAGTTCTCAGGAGAACAGGAGAACTATAGCGCTTGGAGAGGATGAGTGGCTCGACGTTTCGAACAGGTTGACTATCCGTCGTCAGGAGTGGAGAATAGCTGGCGTGCGTGAGCTTAAGTCACCGGGGTGCGGACGTCAGGGAAAAATAGTAGTAGACCGTGTCGGCTTCAGTCATCGGGGAGTGGGCATGGATGGTCGGCTGGTAATTCGTCTGACTGTCCGCCTGGGCTGGAGGCTCCGGGTTGCGGACTTAGGAGAGTTTCGAGTCGATGAGTGGGGGGTGCTGTCGGCGAGACGCTGTGTGTGTCCCCGACGTAGGCGGCGTTGTAGTCTGTTGTCGTCTGCTGTGCATTGTAGCTGTGAGGCTGGCGGCTGCTTTGAGGGTTCGGCGGTGGTTAATGTACGGGTGTCTGTCGGGGTGGTGAGGGCGGTGCTGGAGGCGGTGGTGGAGGAGAAGTGACCGGGTACTTGTTTTTTTACTCGAGACAATTAAACATTCAAAATCTATTCATTGAAAAATCTCCATTTAATGTCTCTTTGAATCAATCTTAACCTTAGGCTGATCATACCAAGGGCCATGCTATAGCCTCTGCCAGGTCCCTCTCAGTGCATGTGTGAACCAGCGTAAACCTTGTACTTGAAGGGATCCCATATGAAATCTGTTGGTTTGAAAAATAAAGAACAGAGCTTCCATTTTATTTTTTGGTCTCAAGAACAGTGTGAACAGTGCTAACAATAATATATCTTGGAGTACATTCATTCAAATGTCTACAATTTCTTCCGAGATGAATTTTTTCCCTATCATACCATACCATACTATCATATCATATAATATACAAATATTGTCTAGTATTAAGTATTCTACAATTGTTGTAATATTGTACCTGTACACTGTATTGCCAATACTAACAAATGGAAAGGTTCACATTGTTTTTCCCCAATAATTATCTATAACATAACGATCTATAAATTGTATTATATGCAATGCTCTACAATTTCTATGTGAATAAGTCACAGTACAGCATATATCAAATGAAATGACTTTCAGGAACAAAACAATAACAAAGTTGAGTTATTATCATATATATTCTAAGTAAAGACAAATATACTCAAGAGTTTGGTTTGATCGGTCATTTTCATACCGTAAATATATTTCATGCAAAAACATCTTCTTTACCTGCCTCTTAATAAATCATTTCATTCTCCTGCTTTGAAAAATTGTATTTCAATAATAAACACTTTCAGAATACCAATACCACACATTACGTGTTGTTAGGTCAGGCAGGCCATAATGTTTACCCAACCTACATGTAGCAACAACTAATCCTTGCAATTTGCATCCTGACTACCGGAATTGAGGTACAATAATAGAAAACAGGTGAATGTACATGTAATAGCTCATCGCAAGGTACACGTACATGTACATGTATGTATACATTTGAATACATTTTGAAAATTGTCTACTACATGAGCATATTAGTCAATTATGATCCAAAAGCATCAATTTTTACATCCATTAATTGAAAAACTACATTGTACATGCATGCAGCACTTAATAGCCAGCAATAAAAAAAAATGGTGAAAAAATGGGGTAGGAGTCTTAAATACCTTGATCATTGAACACCCCTAAGTTTTTTTGTTACAATCCATCTACATTGTACATACCTCATAGATTTGCTGCTACTGTTACACTGGATCAACTTGATCTACCACTTTTTCAAAGGATAATCAAGAGCCCCTTCTCACAATTGGTGGAGTACACATGCCATTTCTTCTTTATCTTGACAGTGACCTTGTGCCTTTGCGTTGATTGTCATCAAGTGTCTACCTGCCCCTCTGAAAAATGAATAAGCATTTTAAGAATTATAAAATTATATCAAATATCTAACATATCATACAGATTACAGGATCAAAAGAAGTACATATTCTTACAATATTCCAGTACACTACATACATGTATGTGTAGGTGATAGATCAATATGTCTACATGTGTACATGATACACCAATTAGAAATTTCTTTGACAAAGCCAAAGAAATCCATGTTATGTAAGCAAAGGATATACAAATCTTCCAATAAATATTTGCGAAAAGCATCTCAAGTATACAAAACAGTGATAATTACACAAATCTTGTGTATGTCAATATTGTTGAAGATGTACAGTACATGTACACCCTGTATAGGAGACAATTCAAATTTCATAACAATGTGATTCAATCTCTGTATGACCATAAGATTGAATGTACATGTACATGTACAGAATACTACAAAAAATTGCCACATTGAAGCTAATGTCAAAAGGACTTCACAGAGGATTTGAAAAGACTAAAATGTGATTTAAGTTCCATGAGCTGCTATGTAAAATGATTCAGCAGTGTACTGAGTACTAGCACTATTCTAAACGATTTTCTGTCACATTATAAGATATTTTTTAATTTTTAACTAACAATTTCCTACTCGATTTGGTTTTCCTACATTCTTGTATGGCTGGTAGTTTGTCTATCCACAACATGTACTCTCTAGGTGAAATTTTACAGGAACCAGTAGTGAATTTGATCTGTGTTTGCTTTATTACCTTCATGTATACAGTAGCAGGTAATTTTACAGGTACCATGCATTAAAATGCATATTTGCCCGGTCCGCAAACTAACAGTTTTGAGCGGGCAATATTTCCTGATAGTTTCTCTCTTTCGGGTTTCACCATTCACTTTGAGTACAAAGATTGTGTTCCATATTGAGCCCATTACGTATTGGCCCCATTAAATATCCGGGACCTTTCAAACAGCTAAATCGCTGCAAAGTTTGAGCAGACTATCATGCGGCGCGGTAGTAGGGTATAGTGACCGTACGTGATTCACAAATGAATAGGTAATAATTATAATCTTTTGGGAGATATAGTGATATGCATTTATATGTACATGTATTGCCCTTACTGAATTAGTGAAGGCAATACAGGGTGTATTACCTTGTTTCTCCCTCAAGGCCAGTAATATTATGACAATCATGTTAAGCTCCAATTAATGACAGGTTATGCCAAACTATACCATTTGAGAACCCTTCATCCTAAATCTTCTACATACCGTAGGTGAATTTCACATATCTTGGGGGCAAAGAATGTGATCCATAATAGCTATTCATAACCATGTACAGTATCATCATGATATTCGAACTACATGTATCACATCAAATGCAATACATACCAACATATTTGATTTAGAGAGGCTGCGTTGTTGTGAGGAAAAGTTTTTGCCCTGAATTTTTGTTAACATTTTTATTTACATAAGGGTGGTGTTGATATGCTTATTATTATTTACATAAATAGAAAATGAATTAATGTGACACCTACATGTACAGGGTGTATATCAAGATATTTTTCTCAAAACTATTGCAGCTACAATGTACCATTTTAAAAAAAGGAAGGCTATTTGCTTAGAAGTCAGGGTCAGCAAGACAACCATTACTGGAAGACATTGGAAGATCACATTACCAAAACAAAGTATTCAGAATTTTGAACCACATTGCTCACTTCATCACTGTATGGAAAGAGAATGACTACCGGTAGTCTGATTTGATTTTGTTTCTTTAAATATAGCCCAAAACAATACTGGTACTATCTACATGTTCAGTGAGATGGAGAAAGGGAATGGCCCATAAATCGTAACTGATACCACTTAAATCTATAATGTAGCCTCACAGCTCACTGAACATTGTATAATAAATTGAAACAGGATTTTCTAAAGATTATAATTTTATACTACTCAAAATAGTAGGCTTTTGACCACTTCTAGTGCAGGTACAGGCCATAGTTCATCCATACTTCAGAGTTGAAGCTGCCAGGAGAGGAATTTAATCTATTTCTTTTTATTAGTATGCAAATGTTTTAATTTTCTGATTATACCTCAGATCAAAACCTGTTTTGCTTTAAAAAGTGATTTGAAGAAAGACAATCGCAACCAATTTCAACCAAACTACCCGGTAGTAAATTGAGCTTCAAATTTAGATTGCATGTAAATGTCACAGATATTAAATATTTGAAGGAAATATGCATTTCTGAAACAATCCACCCTGTTTAGAAAGTTGGTTTTGGTTAATATCACTTATGAGAATATAATACTATCCTTTTTTATTCTGTAATACAGGTAGACCTATTTCTCTATGCAATGATACCCAATTGATTGTGGTGCTATTATTGAGAGTTATCATTTTGAGAGTTTCACCAGTTCTTTTGGATAACAAGACATCTGTTTAGGTGCAGAAATCTACAATCACTATGGAAATGACGAACAAAGAAAGCGGACAAAATATACAGTTCCTCATTCTACCCTCAACAATTGCTATATATGGTAGACAAAGGAACATCCCTTCACTGCTATTAATTAAAAATGTGTAGAACAAGATGCATGTGACACCTGTTCTACAGATTTTTACATAATAGCAGTGAAAGGATGTTCCTTTGTCTACCATAGCAATTGTTGAGGGTAGAATGAGGAAATGTATATTTTGTCCGCTTTCTTTGTCCGTCATGTTCATTGTGAATTTCATTAATGTACATGTATGTACATGTATTTTAGAATCAACATTAATATTAAGAGTCACTATTTTGTTTGCAACATTGTCACTTACATGTATCATGTTTCCCATTCAGCAGTATACTGCACATATCAAAGTTACAAAATCCATATAATTTAGGCACCAATGTAAACAGAAATTCATTGGTTAAAGAATGTTATGCAATGCTATGCAAATGATGAATTAACAAACAACAAACTTTTAAAAGTATTCATACAATCATGTTGACGGAAAATTAAAATTAAAATTGCAGAATAGGCAAGGTCCTGAAGTTTGATGTCTTTTGATATTCTTGTCTACTGAAAACAAAGCTACATGTATTTAAATTCTGTAATACAGCTTTTTGACAAAGCTTTCACAATAAGAGATAACATCATTTCCTACACTGCAAGACATAAACAATAAGGTGTCTTCATTTTTGTTGCCATGCATTAACAAATAGTGTTATGTTTTGAGCCTGAACTCATATCACAGAATGTTTGTTGTATGATTGCTAAATGTTGGTATTTTTATACACTCTACATGTAAAATGGATATTCATTATTCAACATTTGAAAAGTTCTTTAATACAATAATATCTCTAGGGTTGATAAAATGTTATACTTCTATTCAACATTAACCACAAAAACATTTTTAGCTGTTGGGTGAAATATTTGCTCACTGTGTTAAAAAATGTTCTACTAAGAGTTGTTCAGTAATTGAAGTTATGAAAATAATACAGGTAATCACTATTCATTCCATATTGTTGTTAACCAATTGACCTAGCCAATGACTTTGACTCACTCCATATTTAAGAACATCATTACAATTTTTAAATATTGACTTTTGGATGATGAATGAAGTTTATAATGATGAATTTCATGGCTGTTTGATGAACAACACATCAGCAACAACATCAAAATATAGAGTTGTTATATTCAGTGTACAACTGCATGCTTCTGCTGCAAAGTATCAATAATGTTGTTGGATCATATAATATACCAACCTTTATAACAAGTTGAATCCATAAATAAAGAAAGATCAGAGAAAAAATTGGTGAGAGTTTAAAAGAAATTAAAAAAAACAATAAGAAAGTTCAAAGAAATTGATTTAAAACAAGAAGAACAAAATTATTAGAAAGTTGTAATCACTTAACATTCACAACCAGCAATGTACAATACCCTGTAAGTCATTCTACTGGGACATAATTGTAAATCTCCATTTGTTTCACACTTTTAAAACAAAGTTTACAGTATACCAGTCCCTTTTCTCTCAGAGCTGTACTAAAAAATATATGCAGAGAGCTCAATAGGTCCTCCAAAAATGAAGAGGTTCTATCATAGTCATATTACATGTGTAAGTGTTGAATGATATTGGTCCAACATAACATCACTATACATGCCCAATCATCAATTCAAAAAAATTGAAATTCATATACAGACTACAAATTTCAAACATTAAAACCTTACATGTACTTATTACTTGTCTGAGTTTGTTCAAACTTTCACCAGCCTGCTTCTAAATTTTTTCTGTTTCCTTCAGAGCATCTTACTTTTAGGGTTACATTTCCCATAAAAAACTATTACTATCAATACTTGCTAATGGCTCTCATTACCTTTAATATCTTTACTAATTAGATAAAAAGGGTCACAAAATAAGCATTAAAATTGTAACTTCAAACACTCTTTTGGTGTTGAATAACTTGAACATCAAGTGTCATGTGATGGTTTAAAGGCTTTAACCTTTTTACCAGGCAAGTCTTCAATAATATTCCAATTACCGGTATTTATACAATATCTTTTATTGTCATTAAATTGTTTCTGGAATTTAGTGCTGTGAGTTTAGTGTGTAATTTCCATTCAGTGCACACAGCCAGTTTATCTTTGCGTGTACACAGTTATAGTTCAGTAGTTCAATAGTAGATGTATGTAATTAATTAAGCTTGTAATACAATGTAAAGCGCATAGAGACATACCTTGTATAATGCGCTATAGAAATATAATTTATTATTATTATTATTATGACATTTACCAAAAACAAAAGCAGTATTTCAGCTAGGTACATTTGTACATGTACAGTATGTTGTACAGTACATTTAAGACCAGCAATCCAGCGCGCATTCACAACAACCATTTTTCTCTGTAAAGTTGTTACAGTAGTAACAGTACTGCACACAAAATCATCATGCTCATGGAATAGTCAGACCGCAATGATTGACATATTAGCGATTTTTTTTTGCTCAGCAACATACAGACCTTCGCGGACGCAGAGCACTCAGGTTTATGGCCGTCGCATACAGACTGCCCTCAATACAATACGTGGTTTCGCTTTTCGGTGAATGCGTACGTACATGTATCTCTACGGAGGTATTGCATTTGCAATGCTATTAGGCAATTTTCGTAATGTAACCAAATTTAATGCAAACGTCTTTGTGAAGTGCCTCGATACTAAATATTTCTTTCACCTGATAAGGATAATAGTATTTCAATAGACAGAATACAAACTGCATACATTAGTTGTTGCCGGTTCGACAAACATTAGGGGTATTTCGCAAGCTAATTGCGGACAGAGAATCTGCGGTTCGTGTGCAAAATCAAGAAGCTACTATAGTAACAGCAGGGTGATCGCTGAGGTACTGAAATCCAGAACGGGTTTTGGCCAAATCTATGGGCGTTCTCAATGACGCCCCAAGTGAATAAACAGCCAATCAGTGAGCTTGTACCAAAGATGGTTATGAGAATTTTGTCGTCTAATAACGAAGGATGACGAATTTGAACGGGCGGATCTAGCTTCTTTTCTATGGCGTGGGCGGGCGGGGGTTGACATTTGAAAAATCGCGCCCGACCAATATTTCGCTAAGTGGGGGGTAGGGAGCACTAAAATTTGTTTTCAATTTGAAAAAAGTGCCAACCAATATTTTTTTTTTTTTTTTGGGGGGGGGGGGGGGGGGGGAGGTAGAAAGAACCTTGGCCAGCCAAAGGGGGGATTTAAACCTCCTAACCCCCCTAGATCCGCCCCTGGCACAAATGACTCTTCGGTGAGTTTTGTTTCTTCCGATTATTGTTTCTGAACAGTAACAACATGAATATGGATATAACATGAATTGTTTTAAAACTTGATGATAAATTATTGTTGAAATTTGATAAAAAGCCGTTTTGTGGCTTGGTCGAGACAAGTTGTGCTAGTCGTGTAGTCCCGTCTGTACTGTATTGCGTTGAAGGGAACAGGCCATTTTCGTAATGTAATAAAATTTAATACATACTGTACGTCATTGTGAAGTTCCTCAATACAAATTATTTCATTCACCTGTCTAGGATTCGCAATAGTCAGAATGCAAACTGCAAAAGTGTGGCAACAACTAATGTATGCAGATTGGATTCTGTCTATTTAAATACTATTATTATTATCAGGTGAATTAAATAGTTTGTATCGAGGCACTTGATTCACTTGGGGCGTCATTGAGAACGCCCGTAGATTTGGCCAAAACCCGTTCTAGATTTCAGGGCCTCAGCGGTCATCCAACTGTTACTATAGTATCTTCTCGATTTTGCACACGAACCGCAGATTCTAATTCCGCAATGAGTTTGCAAAAATTGCCTATTATTATTACCATGACGGCAAGAGAAAAGACTCAATGGCATTGGAAAAGTTGTAACTGTACAGGTGTAGTAACCATACTGCACACAAAACCATTGCGCTCGCTGGAAAGTTAGATCACAATAATTGGCATTATTTGCATGATGACAAGAGAAGAGACTCAACGGCATTGAATCAAAATTGTACAGTGTATGGAAATGATTATTCAAGGAAGTAGCAGTGGAACTTAAACTTTATTTTTAGACTGATGACAGACATTTTAGTGAAATATTGAGTTCAGACTATAATCCTGAAAAACAAATGATTTTTTGTTCTTCGTTTATCTGTTGTGTAGTGGTGGTTTCGTGCCTATACACGGTCGCAGCACTATTCTGGATAATAATTTAGTCTGGTTCTGCATAATAATTTATCAAATATCTTCTACACATTCTTACTTTTTTTTAATTATCTTCAGAAGCATTCATAGAATTCATTGCGTATCAACTATCAACCAAACTACATGTAACTCAAATGTCATACAAGAATGGTGTTGTTGTATTTTACAGCTATTTTCAGTTCATTCCTTTTTCTTTTCAGGAGATTTTTGTACATTGTACAGTACATCAACCTTTAGGGCCAATTAAGTGTCATCATTGATTTGACGGTATTGAAGGACTCAGATGGAGGAGTTATTATGTGGTTACTTAATTGGAAAATTGGAAGTGATCAGTTGCATCACAATAAAGAATACCAGGAGTTATACTGGCATATACATACATGTACATCATTACATATTAGTAAAGATTTGTTCAATCAGAGATGCAGTCTTGTTTAATAGTTACCCTGGTATAGAAAATGTGAGTAACTCATACCAACAAAATCATTACCACTATTTGGCATACATACATGTACATGTACATGTACAAATATAAATATGGTCAATGTTAACATTAATCCTTATATACCGGTAATAAGTAAATGTTTGCATGTTTGATTTGGGTTTCTGAATATTTAACTACTATCAGCTTGCCAATTTGATAATTTCAGTAAAAAGAGATTCAAAAAAACAAAATTAAGTATTCTTTTTTTTATCAATATTTATCCTCAAACACAATTTTTTGAAAATCCTTGCAGAAATGTGTTTTAAATGACATCCTTGTCTTTCACATTATGATACAATTTAAGTGAAATTTTGTCATCAAATTTTTGGCAAATTTGGGGCTCCCAACACTTTAGAGGGGCTTTAAACTGCAAGGGAAATGTTCACTATGGTTCATTGTACAAGATATGTACCAGCCAAATATGTAGTTGGGGGTATGTATCTAAATTATCCATTGCAGGCAAATGATCAAGATCTTCTTTGCATGAGATTAGCTTTTTTACATTTTTGTTATAATTTATTAAGGGGATGAGTTCAATAACTCATCCTAACGTGTCCTCCCAGTGGTTTAGGATGGGATCTTGTTGCGGATAGCAGACCAGCATGTTTCTTCTGATAGGGTCTTCTTGGATTGATTTTTTCCAGTAAGTTTTCTTCCACTCAAAGACCAATGCACTTTGTATACAAGTTGAATTTAGCTGTAATTGGGCAAGATTTTGTCTCTATACGTACGGGTTAGTGAGGGGAGGCTATGCAATGCAGTTTGTGTGTGATCACCCATCTCACCTCGCACAGAAGCTTCAAGAAAAGCATCAGATAAGCTGAAAGTACATGTAAGTCCTTCTATTTTGATGTTCTACAATTAATGTTATTTTCATAGTACCGGTATAAGAAAATTAGATTCATTTTGTTTTCAATCATTTTTTTTTCTATATCATTTTGTCTAGATAATGAAAAGAAAGTAGGCAAAAATTATGGAGTAAATCTCTAATTGACCCCCCCCCCCCACCCCCTCCATTGTGCATATGCCAAGGATAACCGTAAATGTGTCTGTGCAGGCGCGTACGCAGGGGGGGGGGGTTAACCCCCCCCCTTGGTATTTTTATGTGTATAAACCCCCCCAAAACCCCCCTAAAACCCCCCCCCCCCCTTTGGATTTTTTTTTTTTTTTTTTTTTATTTTTATTATTAAAAAAAAAAAAATCCCCATTGACTGACCAAAAACAGGTGACCTTACCCCCCCTCAACGGAGCAAAATGTCAAATTTCGAGGTCGAAAAAAAAAAAAAAAAGTGTCCTCTTACCCCCCCCCCCCCCCCCCCCCCCCCCGCTTATTCAGCGGTTGGCTGAGTCGTTGCGAAATTTTCGACCCGAATTATAAATGTTAAAACCCCCCCCTTGAAAAAATCCTGCGTACGCGCCTGTGTCTGTGTATGGGGAAGTTTGACAAATGTCAGTTTTATTTCGAAATTCCCCATACCAGACAGTTATTTCTGTCTATTGGCGAGAGAGATGCCAAGGCCAAAGGTCTCAATGACTGCTTTGAGGATGATTGCATCTGTGCCATATTGTTAGCACTTACAATTACATGTACATGTACATGTACACTGAATTCAGTTCCGTCGTGAGTAATTCTCCTGCTCGTTTGCTTGGAGTGACAAGATTTTGCGTGTATTTGTAGTATCACGTTCTTCAATGGCAGTTTGCATTCTTTCCATTTGTAGAGGTGTACATCTATGGACTTATTTTCAGCTTATCTGTCCAGCTCCAGTTTGTGAAGCTACTGAACTGTGCAGGATGGGTATGGCGCTCATGCACACACAAACTGCATTGCATAACCCAGGGCTGCCAACCCTCCCGCATTTGGAGGGAGTCTTATGTCACCACACTCCTTCTCCCGCCGTCCCACCAGCTCGTAGCGGGAGACTCCGCCACCACGCCCTTCCTCCTGCTCTCCCGCAAGCTCCTGGTTTATGAAAAAACCTCACGCCAGACGTGTAAAATAAACCAGCGTACTCGGGGGGGGGGGGGGGGGGGGGGGGTGGGAACTTATTACCCTTCCCTGTTGAGCAACAAAAAATTGCATAAATATCTCCCTTGAAGCAGTTCCCCAAGTTGATAGCCCCGATAACCTCCCCACAGCCACACTCAGTCAGCTCTGTATTGAGGCAGTCAGTGAATATGGAGGAGCCTGACGTAGTTTAGCTAAGCCTAGGGCTAGGCCTAGAGCCTAGGGCTAGGCCTAGTAGTAGTCTATATCTACTACTATCTAGCAGAACAACCATAACCATTGATTGATATCAGACTTTTCAGAGACCAAAGGCAAAGCAAAGGCAAGGCTTTCGGTCCAACATCAGGAACATGCAGGCTAGGTACGCACTCATCGATTGACGAGTACTTGTACTAAAATGCATTAATTAACTGACTAACAAAGTTATAGTCTCATCTTCTTAGGCCTGGCGGGCGCAGCCGGGCTCAATTCATTCAACCAATGGTGGTGATTTTGGGCTTTCCCCGCGCGGTACCATACCTACATGTACATGTAGAATCTAGGCCTACACTACAATGTTACATGTAGCTCTAGTCTGGATACTGCGGTTTCAAATAAGTAATGAAGCTATGATAAGAGGGGTCTATATAATCTACTACTCTTATTGACAATTAAGGAAAAACCAAAACAAACCTTACCTTAAAACATCTCGAAAACACCATTTTAGCGGCTTCTGTGGCGTGGTCTGTCTCTGTATGAGGAGGGCATGGGCGACGGATCGACGATGAACTAATAGTAATAGACTAGTCTAGTTCTAAGCACACGCAGACCGCTATTTGTGACATTAAGCTGATCAAGTGTGTCTCATGATCTGACTCTCATCTCGACTCCAACTGACCGTCGACCCTACGGCTATCCCCAGTGGCATATCTTAGGGTGGGGGGGGGGGGGGGGGAGAGGAGGGGGTCCCTCACCTGGCCAAAAACCTGCTTTCAAATCAAAATGAAGACGGGCGTCCTCCCCTGGGCACAAAAAAAGGGGGGGGGGGGGTGGGGGTGTTGATTTTAAACAAAAAAGTAGTGCTCAATACCCCCCGCCCCCCCCCCCCCCCCTTCCCTCGTTGCTCGTGTGTCAATCACGGAACTTCCGTGATGTCCATCAGAAAGATCACATAATGTTGTTGTTTTATAGTTTTTATTGGCGTATATATTTAGACTGCAATAGTCTTTTCACAAGCTTGACGCAAACATTATTTCCTATAATTTCATCGTCATTTCTCTCCATCATAAACTTTAATAATGTTATATTCCGATCCAACGTCTATTCTGATTAAGAGTATAGCAATTTAGAACAACAGTCTTAGAAAAACATAAAAATTGACCGGTATAATAATAGGCCCAAATTATCCTATTAAAAAAAAAAGTTTATGGTAACGTAAGACTTTGGAACTGTTCCTTAGTTTATTTTAGCAGTGTTGAAACCGTCAATACCCATGTACATGTGGCTGTGTTTTAGATGAATGGTCGAAACTAAAATTTATGCTGAACAAATAAAGCGACCAAATAAATAAAATGTTAAGCTTTGCTTATGATTGCGGTCTCCTGCACTTTTCCAACAGAATAGTTCGGATAATACTTTACATTTATGATAATATGTTATGGAAATAATAAGTTTCGTTATTATATGTACATATATTATGTACAAAAAACATTTTGACATTAAGAAATCATTGTTTGTTTATGTTGTATTATACCTTACATGTGTATTATGTTCTTTGTTATTCAGTTATATTTTATTTGGAAAAAATGCAGAAATCAAATCACATCAAAAATATACGATATAAAACGGGTGATAATAGTATAGATGCGCCTACAATTTCACATTATTTTATTCTGTTCGCCCCACGATACAATTTGATGTCTGAGAAAATTAGACTAACTTCCGGCAACATGGAAAAAAAATTAATTACTGCGTATACTATAGTAGGTAGTCTTTAATAATGAACAGGTTACGACGTTACATGGTTGAATGTTGAAACGAGATGTTGTATGTGGTCAATTTCTCTCTCTGACAAAATATACTGCCACATCTTTAGACACACGCAAATATTCCTCATGCTCCCTAGGCCCTGCGGAGGGCTAAGTCAATCAGAGATTATTGAGACTTAATATAATATTTAATTTATTTCTGTTTTCAAGACTAGTACCATTTATCAATACATGTGTAGGCCATTTCACAATTATATACTTTCCACTTGAATAGCAACAATAAGCATTATCATAATTTAAGACCAACAAAATATATATTATTACATTAGCAAACCAAGGAATTTGTTTTTTCCAATACAAATATCCTTATTCCTGTACATGAACTTCAAATTGGCTACTTGCCTGGTTGCTGCAGAAAGAATAGATACGTATGTGGCTTACGTCATCATAAAGCTTGGCCTTTTCTAAAAACATACTTATAATTGTACTTTGATGATTGTGAATAAGCAAGGAATCTATAACAATAAATAACAAAAGATTGTTATTGATATGTATATTATCAAACAGTATTTATGTCAGTATTTTGAAGGGTACGACATTTAAAACGTGTACCAATATCTAAACAAAAATATTAGATTTACGTCAAATTGGCCACATTTAACACCCTTGTGTACACATATAATTACGACTCAATGCTATTGATACAATACCTATCACATGTTGGATATTTTGTAAAAGCAGTACGATATGCATTGTGCAATTATTCCACAATATCTCAATACGTCATTGAGAACGCGGATCATATCGCCTGCTTTGTTATAAGAAACAGGATTGTGATGCGCTTACATTTTACGTCATCATTTTTAAAAAGTCATGGTTTTGCCACTTCATATCTGAATGAGGCCTTATAATGCAACTTTTTCTTGCAGTGCCTGAAGCAGTCACCTTGAAGGAAGAGCCTAACATGGTATCTCCTACCTACGTCACTGCATCATGGACCATGCCCAACGGTATAGTGGAATACTATGAAGTCTCCTGTTCTGATGGGAGTGCTTCACCAGCCCAGGTCAACCCCTCAGACGACCTGATAGCATCTTGTACTGGGCTATCAACTCCTGGAGACTACTATAGTATATCTGTGACGTCAGTCAGCAACGGTCAACACAGTGCAGCATCGACCACCACAATGTCTGCTCGTAAGTATTTCTTTGAGAGTTTTATACACCCAAATACACTTTTATAATAATTAAAATAAACAATAACCTTGTTTGAAGATATAAGGGAAAAAGGGAATACACGCCTGAAAAAGTATAATGTAAGCCACATCCAGAAAAAAAAAATTGTAGTTTTTTTAACAGGATAACATTAACATTAGAAAAAGGCTTTGATTCTTTATCGATTTTTCATTCAAAATGATGCTGACAAATCTGTTTTGCTGTCAAAAGTATCTCGTCAAAAGTATGGTGTTTGGATAAGGGCTAGGGTTACGGTGGCAGTTGGGTTTGAGGTGAGGTTTAAATTTATGTTTAGATTTAGGGTTAAGGTTAGGAATAATGCTGGGTACATGGTTGAAGTTAGAAGTCTAGTTGCTGTTTGGTTTTAGGTTAGGTTTTGGTTTTGGTTTAGGGTTAGGTTTTGTTTTGGGTTCAGGGTTAGCTTAGAAAATTGTCTTGGATGAATTGTCACAGGTGCAAGTGTCTTCATTGCCGAAATGCCCCTTGCTTGTTTCAAACAGTTCCTGCAACTCCATTTGCGTTGAGCATCTTATCTGGCCAGCGGGAACTAAACTTGGTATGTGCATATCAGGGAGTCGCAGATAACTTTTTCTTCATAGTCACACCCGACCATGGCAGAGCCGTGTTCAATGGAAACTTTACTCACCCGAGTGCAGATATCACGGATCTGATCCCAGGGATAATTTATGACATTGCCATATTAACCGTCAGTGGTGATAAGACGAGTGAGCCTATATCTCAACTTGTCAGGACCCTACCTGATAGTAAGTTTTGATAAACATCTTTTTTCCTTTATCCTTTTGAGTAAGTATGTATAAAATTAATGTTGATGTCGCGCTGGACCGTACAGGTGATTATACAGACTTTGTTTTTGTTATATTAATATGTCATTGATTTTATCAATTTGCTTTCTCTTCTTCCTTTTCTTCTTCTTCTTCTTCTTCTTCTGCCTCTTCTTCTTCGACTTCTTTTTCTTCTTCATCTTCTTCTTCTTTCTTCCCTTCTTCACCTTATTCCACTTATCCTTATTATATTATTTTTTTACTCTTTTTTTTCTTTTCTTCTCAAATTCACCCTCCTTGTATAGAATCTCAAACTAACCTCCGTTTCCGCCTCCTATAATACCTTTTAAATTCAGCCCTACTATATTGTGTTACTCAGTACGGGAGCCTATTCACATAAAAGCTATGCTTTTTATTTAGGCTCCCCACATTTTACATTGTTTTTACCGTGCCTCTCATATCTATATATTCCGAAACTTCGTACTTATTTTCCGTACATTATACTTGATTTGAAATCTTTAATTTTTGTTTGGTGTGAAATCTACTCTTATAAGCTTGTATTTAAAAAAAATGTAAAATGTGGAATAAATAAAATTCAAACTTCAAAATTCATGTATAGATAGAACGGTGTTGCATATAGTCAATTCCAGCATAATGGACATGACGACATTCAGACCTATTTTCGGTTTAAAACAACATCAAAAGTCCTAATAAATATTTAATGAATCCGAAGCATATGTCTATCATTGGCATTCCCAGGAAATTTCACAGTCTCTTTATAGCCTTAGATTAAATAGACTCTTCGTAACTCAAATCATAACATTTTTGCACAAATCATATTTTTTTATCAAGTTTATATTTTCCGTGGAATTGCCCATATCGGAAATAGTGTTAGGCCCTGAGATGCAAAATGCAAGATTTCAAGAACACACGTATACAGTTTAAACGTTCTGGTTAAATCTTGATTTTTAATGTTTAATTTTGTTAATTTCTTTCAATTTTTAGAACCAAGTCCTGTACTCAACCCTCGAGCACAAGCAGTAGATAAGAATACAATCACCTTGACTTATGAGAGTCCAGATGAGCCTAATGGTGATATCACGTCTTATATGATAAGCTACGTTGGTACAAGAGATGTAAGTACATTTTACAGAGGTGATAATTATAATAATTATTATAGTAATAATAATGATAATAATAATAAAAATATTAATATCATTAATAGTTATTATGATAATGATGATACATATACATGTTTCATTATTATCATACATAAACATGTAGCAAGAAAGATAAACAAAAATATAATAATTGTGCATGTAACCCGCCTGCGCATGCGCAGATAATTTTTTGAAGCAATCATGGCTACTGTTGGAAAATAGTCCTGAAGAAAATGGAAGCTGACGAGAACTGTCTTAAGTTGACCTTTTAAGATAAAGGGAGGGAGAGATGGGAATATATACTCTTCCCTCTAATTATTCATAAAATAACGATCAAACTTCGAACGTAAGTTCTCCTTTAATCTTTCTATTATTTGTAATAGTATAAAAAGTAATCGATGATAATGATAATAATAAAAACAATAATGATGATAATAATAATCATCATCATATTAATAACACTAAATGATGATAATAATAATGGTAATGATAATCACAATCATAATTACCAACTTAATCATAATCATAATAATAATATCAACAATAATCTGAATATATGAAAAACTAAATGGTATGTAATTGTTTACAGTACACATGCACATCATTTGATGAATTCATTTGCATGGATCGTTTGTATAATATGTTGAATTTAATTTAACTTCTGTCACCAACCTGCAGGGCAACCCTTGTCATGAATTCAGCGATGTTTATGGCGCGGTCCTGACCGTTACATACGATGATCTCTACCCTGGGTTCTCCTATATATTCACCGTGAGTATAAGTAGTAAATTTGTCTTGTTTACCCATAGTAGCCACATCAGTATTGATACTTCTTTTTCTGCAAGGCCTGCAATTATTATTACTCCTGGGGGTGTTTCACCAAGACTTAGATCGACTTCAAGTTGGACTTAACTATGGCAGGCCGTTTATGCCACTGGTTGCTCTCACCATTTTGATCTTTAGATAATACTTTTTTCTTCAATAATGAATTATCAAAAAATGTAAATTCTGTAGATTTGTGACCATGATTTGTAGGTCCCTTGAGAGACCAATGCCAGTAAATGGTTAGAGCAAACAAGGGCATGAGTGGCCTGCCATAGTTAAGTCGATCTTAGTCTTTGTGAAACACCCCCAGCATTGCCAGGTACCTCCACCTTGGTGTAGAAGGACGGTGGAGAAGGTGAAACACCTCGTCTAATGATTTAAGCACCAAGCAGTGATGAAACCCAGGACGATCACCAATATAGAATGTACCATAGTGAAAATTTCAGTGACAATTATTTGTTGGTGATAGTAAATTATCAATTGAAATTTGTATTCTGAATATAAAATGTGATAACTGTTGAATAGATAAAACAAGGAACTTAAAAATAAAAATAGTGGGTTCTTGTATGGAGCTCATGTCTGTTAAACCTGACACTCCTGGCGTTCCACAATTATAACTACGGCTTTAGCATGACTGCCATGATGACTCTGTAGCAAATGCACTGCAATAATAAAAAAAAACCAAACAAATTTCACTGTATTTATTTTTCTCTATCAGGTACTAGCAGTGAATGATGGAGGGTTTGAAAGTGACCAAGCTTCAACTGCACCAGTGGAAACGCCGCAAGAAGGTACGTGTTTTGGTGTCATCTCTAAGACTAAATACCAGTTCTGGTGAAGGGTGAAAATCATCTGTGAGCTTTCTCATTCTTTTAAGATCAGCTTTGAAGAGTATCATGGAAGAAATGTCCTAAGAACAAAAAATTGGTCTTCAACTCCCCTCAAATTTGAAATATGACAAGTTACAGAAGAAAAATTTGAACCAAAAAAAAAACATACACTCTTAAAAATGAAATGTTGGATCCACCCTTTTCAGTGCTGGATTCACCATTTTAAAAAGGGGCGAGGAGTGACAGCGTCTTAAATGCTGTTTTACCCTTTTTGAAAATGTTAAATATACAGCACTATAATAGTGCTGAAAAAAACGCTGGATTGTACCCTTTTCGGAATAAGGTAAATTACCCTGTTAAATGTGATTCTGACGTTATTAAAATGTTGAAAATGCAACCCTATTAAAGTGCTGGAGAAAGTGTTGAATGTGCTTATTTTATACCCTTTTCAATGGGGTAAAATGACATATTGAATGCGGTTTTGACCATATTAAAGTGTTGAAAGACCCTTTCAAAGGGCTGGAAATGGTGATGAGAACACACAGACACACATACGCGCACACACACACACACACCCACGTACGTACGCACGCACACACACACACACACACACACACACAAACAAAACAAAATATATAGTTGTATAGCAATTGCTTTACAATGAGCAGATCAAAAGTTCTGAAATTATTTATTTTTCTTTAACAAATGTACAAATGAATATTGGTGCAAAATTTTAACTGCAAATATCAAAATTACATTGTAAGTTTTGTAACAGAATTACAATAATGTTGTCATATCAGGATACAGATAGATACATTTACAGCTGACATTTTAGAACAATCTCATTAAATAAGATGTAGTCTAATTAATATAGGTTTCCACAACACTTAGAAATTGACAAACATATTATCTAAGATGATAAACTTCAGTTTAAAATAGTGAAAACTTACACATTTTTCATATGTTTAGTAGATAAATCATAATTCTCATTAATTCATAAATTCATTGATGATTTGGCTATTTTTTGTATTGATGATTGATTTATTAATTAATGATTACAATTTGATGAATAATTGTAAATAAAAACTTCATTATCATGCAGCTAATTAACAAAAATGATGATGAAAATATCCTGCACAAAATTAATTGCCCCCTTTAACATGTAAGTCTATGCACGGACTCTGGGGATTAACATAGCAAATCTTAAATTACTCAAGTAGTAGACGGTGACATTTTGAAGTAGACAGTGAGACAAGATAATTTGAGTCGAAGAATCCAATGAACACATTTTCATCACCGGCAAATGTAACCCTAGACCGACACAATGCTTTATGAAAAAGTGCTCTCCAATTTGGGAGAGAATCTCTTGTTTAGAACCAAATTTTGACCTCCAATTTGGGAGAGATTCTCCCAAGTTGAGCGTGCACCCCTACTGATAATCTACCATACAAATGACGCCAAATTCGTGAACAGAGAATTAGAAGTCTAAACCTGTCTAGGTCCAACTCATTGCAGAATTTCGGAGTCTTTGTGTGTGCCTGTGAAAAAAATAAACAAATGTTTCCCTTTGTGCATTACATGTACCATCATAGCTCACGTAATGCTCTTACCCTTTTCACATCTATTTTTCTTAACCCCGGACTATCCTTAACCCCATACTATCCTTAACCCCATACTATTTTTTTTGCTGTTCACATCTATTTTCTTAACCCCGGACTATGTGCTTAGCCGGGGTTAAGAAATTTCACGCGATTCACACTACGTTCGCCTTAGCCCTGGACTATTCGATAGCTCATGAATATTAATGCTTTTGCTACCGCGCATGCGCCTTTCGACTAAATGATTTTACCGATACAAATCAATTACCCATTTTTCATCCAATTCACTTGATAAATTTACCTACGTAAATATGACTGATAATGATAAATGCAATAAAAAATTATGAGCTACATGTTCTTTCACTATTTTTTTAAATCAATTTTATAATAAAGATTTTTTCATAATGACCTCTGCCTCGTAAAAGACTAAACGTCAATACAGAGAGCATGCATGCGTAACGTGAACTGCATGCATGCGTAACGTGAACTGCATGCATAGCGCGCGATAAATGCAAATTCACGACCACACGACCACGCTGTCTGTGATTGGCTGTTGCTTAGCCCCGCTTCTCCTTAGCCCGGTTCGGATTCACACTACGCAGCTTAGCACCACAATTGCCCGGCTAACCCTGCTATTTTGCAGGGCCAGATAGTCCCGTACTATTTGTGGGGTTAGCCCACTTTGGCAAAACGTAATGTGAACAGAAAGCCGGCTAAAATTACCCCGGGTAATTGGTGGGGCTAAGGAAGGAATTGGTGGGGCTAAGAGCCCCCTTAGCCCCACCTATTTCCCGGGGTTAAGCAATATTTGGTAGATGTGAAAAGGGTACTATAAAACATTCAATGTCCTAGGCTTTCCAGAAAGGGCTCAGAATTGTCTATCTGGTCAAAGATAAATGTTTTTTGAGGTTAATTCTCCTTTAATGACCACAAAGATTGTAACTTTTTTATATGAAGCTACCAAGGTTGGGTAAACTTTTTTTGGATATGCACTGTATACCTCGTCAATTGATTGGCAGCTATTTGTTGGAAAGAGCCTTGATGCTTGCCATTAGCTCTTTGGCACGAGCTGAGATAACAATTTTTGGCAAACCAACCTCGTATACAAAGTGGTCAAGAAATGCATAGAATGCTTTCAATTCGGTGGCGTATTCGATATTGAAGACAAAGTGCAGCTTGTACAGTACGTCCACAGCTGAGGTGATGTCTCCACAGCAGGGGATTGCCTCCTCGTCAATGATGACAAAGAACTGGGTTGGTAGACGACGACTTCCCGTTCCCAGCAGGTACGGTTGGCTCCTTTTGAGTTTTCCATCCTTGCGTTGCTCTCTGATGAAGGATTCCACGCTGGTGCCAGGCTGGATGAGAAATAAAAATGAACATCATTTTAGTATTGGCAGGCCTTCTCCAAGGTTCAAATATTTACAAATGTGCAAATAATATGCAGATTTCTTCTAAATTATTTTGTGACGATTTGTTGAAAATGTTTTTCTGTCAAAGCACAATCTAAATTCAAAGACAAGAAATACTGAATTGTATGTATTTTCGAGAGTATTTATTGTTGCTTTAATGGATGCAACAGGAAAGTCCATTTTAGCATCACAACAAAAAAAAATATACATAATTGATTGTTATTGTTAATGTATGGAAATCTCATGAAGAACAGGTGGACTATAAACAATTTCCAGAAATTTGAAGACAAAAAAGAAATGATAGAAGAGCTCATAAAAATGAAACCATTTCATGAATTCATCGCGCATGATAGAATGATTACTTAACATCCTTCACTCCTCATAGAAGATTGGAATAAGACTACATGCACATTGCAAACATACCGGTCTTTTCACCAGGAAGTACTGCACTGCATCAGTCAAGGATGTCCTTTTTGCTGCATTAGATGGAAGGAGGTACACAGCACCCAGGAAAGCATAGTGACATCTCCCCTTGAATATAACAATCAAGCAAAAATTATAAAGTTAAGATACAATCTTCAAAAGTTGCTCTAGGACAGACAATTAGTTTGAACAAATGACAAGGGTTGGCAAATTGCCAAAGCAATATTTAAGTAATATTGACTGCCTTCTGGGCAATACGACATATATCGCCCGAACAGAAGGTGAGGGTGATATATGACAAGTCGTATTGCCCTGAATTAGGCAGTCAATATTACTATTATTAACCACATCAGACATCTAGAGCAAACAAGAAACTCTTACTATCTTATACTCTTAAATTATGTAGGCTACACAGGGTTTCCTAGCATTAGAAGTTGCAAAAACATTGTCAAACCAGCACTGTGCATCCAGTGTTTGACAGATTTTCGATACACTGCAAACAGTGTGCCTAGGGAGTGATTGTTACGTCACAATAGAGTTCGCGCAAAGTGCGCATTTTCTTATACGCGATGCGCGATGTAAATTACAGTAGCTGATGCGCGATGTAAATTACAACTGGCTCTATATTGCTCACTAGTTTAACACGCATTTTGCCATTGACTATTCAGATCGGGCTAAAATATTTGTTAATTGGTTTACTGTATAACCGTATTGACCAGCAAATTACACACAAAATCCCATCGACTTTTCTGAGCGGTCAATCATATTGTAGTTTTGTTGGCTTATCCAAACCTTGAGGGCAATAACATTTAAAAATTGCCCTGCTCAGATGTCTGATACGGTTAATAATAAGGATATATTGACTGCTTTGAGAGGCATAGTGGTTTCTATAGGGTCAAGGGAAACTCACAACCTGCTATGACCCCAAGGCGCTTGCGCCGCGGGGTCATAGCAGGTTGTGAGTTTCCCGAGACCCTATAGAAACAACTATGCCTCGAATATTAAAAGCAGTCAATATATATTTTATATACCGAAAAAAGGGAAAATGTTGACTCACCCAATAGGTTTCCATCTCATCGCACAAAAGAAACTTATACGGTAACACTTTAACCAAAATGGGGATCGCAGCAAAATGACGTCACGTTTTACAGCCATGGAAAAAGTGCTATGAAAAATGGATATAAACCGGTAGAGCCGGGAAAAATGACTATGAATTTCAATTAGCGGGCATGGTTGGGGATCGCAGCAAAATGACGTCACGTTTCACAGCCATGGAAAAAGTGCTATGAAAAATGGATATAAACCGGTAGAGCCGGGAAAAATGACTATGAATTTCAATTAGCGGGCATGGTTAAGAACATGACTGCATTTTCAACCAATCAGAAGACAGGATTAGTATAGAATCTTAAAATGAGGTATATAATAATTGATTTTCAATGATGTAGGTGACATGAAAGAAAACTTGTCCGGTAATTATGGACCTGTGTTAGGTCCAGGCTAGGCGGTAATACAATACACTTCCATAGCTTTGAATGCAAAAGCACAGACCCGCCGTATAGCTGAAGAAAACATCCAGAAATGTCCTGTTTTTGACTTCTATTTCCGAAATATATTACCAATTTCCGAATCAAAATTGTCTTTAATTATCAGTGAAATAGATTTTCAAAGGATGGAGTATGGCTTACCTGTTTCTGGAAGATGTAGAATGATTTTGGACTAATAAAATCAAGACATCGCACGTAAAGGTTGGCGATGAGCTCAGGAGACGCCGTGGACGACGCTGTGATGCTGACGTCACTGAAAGCTTGGACCAATCAAATTGTTCATGTGACCCAACACTTTTGAAATTGTTAACCCAGCAAGATTGCTATAAAGTCAAATCAACACTTTCACCATGCGCGACTCGTACGTAGCCATTTTCCTACCTTTTTAACGGGTAAAGTAGCGTTTTCCCTTTTCAGCACTTTTGAAAGAGCTCTATTCAACACTTCATTTTTAAGCGTGTACTGTATATTTGTGGATTCCCATATGTACATTTCTGTCTGCAGATCATGTGGCTTAATTTCAGCAAATCTGTTCATTTCATTATCTCACTGAATACACTAATACCTATATACATGTTGTTTGTACTATATAATCTTCATTAGCCAATTGTTTCCAGAAAGTTTCTTTCACAGTATAATTACTTGATCAGAACTCAACTGTTATCTTTAACCAAACACAGACATTCTTCTCTTTCTTTGTAGTTGTACTTCCGCCCGTCCCAATCATCTGGTTGGTTATTTACCATCCCTTTCTGACATGAGTTTTTTTTTTAAAGTTCATCATAATAATCCATGTCATACTCTGTCCCAGATCTGAGGTTACATATACCTCGATCTCCACCCTCTTGCTTTTCATCATCCATGTTCACTATGTCTGTAGTGTAAAAACTGAACATGTGTCGATCCAGTCTATCTTGGAATCCATTTTATGATTGTTTCCATTTCTACATTCAATCCTGTCAGAACTTCAACCAGGAGTATCCTAGAATATCACTCAACCCCAGACCTATGCCTATTAAAGTCATATTTGCCACGGCGCGCCGTGGGGTCTAAAATATATACGGCCATTGGCAATTATAGGGCCGCCGCATTCAATGTCTAGTATTTTTATTCAAATTATGAATATTTTTTGAAGCATTGCATGGTAAAAAAAAGGCAAGTAAATCAAATGCTTATTTGCTCTTTTATTGGCAGATGAAGTCTTCAAGCAACATGGATGTAACCTACTATTATTCAAAGAATTGGCTAAGGGTCCAGATATTTCGTTTAAATCGATATATTAATTGAGTAATGCATTTTTGCACATTGGATGTATGGAAGATTCACATCATATTAAAAAATGTAATAAATCACACATACATGCAGAGCCTAATTCGATTTCGGAACTCCGCTCGCATACAGCACCCTGAATTTGCTGAATAATCTTCCCTTCTCCTTTTTGTCTTCAATTTCAATACATTCAATAGGGCTGACCACCACAGTACACACAATCTCGGAGACTAACAACCCTACAAGTACTCAATCTACAGAAAGTTCGTCTCCCAACATTGTGTCCAAAGGCAAGTCTGAATGATTCCCTTGAAATAAAATTTAAAAAAACCCCAATCTTTATGAAAACAGAACATGTTTTACACAAAGGGGTTATCCCAGTAGACCGAGAGCCCACGAGTCTGAAAGACCGACAAAAGAAAGAAAATCTTAAGTGAAGAAAGCGCAATTCGATTTCGGGGGCCATTGGTTTAGTGAACTTGGCTAGGCTGTCAGTCTCGTACGTGGGCTGTTCGTGTAATGAACCCTGGACACAGATAGTTACCAAAAATCCCGCAAGACCGAAATTATCGGACTCATGGGCTGTCTGTCTAATGGCCCGGTCCCACTGGCCGATGGACACAAAACGTATGCATAAAGGACACAGCAGACGAGCAAAATTTCGAGGGTGGCTCCATCCGTTTTCATCCGCTCTAGAAATTGACAAAATTTGCGAAAATTTGCGAAAACAGAACGGAAAATAACGGACGTGGGTAGTATGTAGCGGAGATGTTAAACAGATGTTCATCGGAAGCCTCGCGGATGAAAGCGGAAGGAAGTGGATGACAGTTTGAATACTTTATATACGTGATGCATACGCTTACATCCTTTCTATTTCCGTGCTACTAACGATGTATAGACGTTCCATGTACCTTATCTTTCCTCCCTCTTTCCGTTTTCAGCTGCAGCGGATGTGAGTTGCGAGGATGCCCAGAGGATGCAGAGAGGATGCAGCGGACGTTTAACGGATGATAACGGACATAGAACGTTTGTTGCTCGTATTTGTCGCGGATTTACATCGTACACGGCGGAAGTTCATCCGTTCTCAAAGTTTTGTGCAGCTCAAAACTTTTTGCGCGGATGAAATCACAGTGGACGGATGCTCGATGGATAGAGCGTATGAAACACGTATGCAACGAGTACACAACGGATGCATAGCGTTTTCCAACGGATGGCAAGATTTTTTTACGTTTTACATCCTCTATGCATCCGTAAGTGCAGTGGGACCAGGCCTTAAAGGATTGTAGCCAACAGAGATTTCGCCCCCTATTCATTCAATGTAAAGAGGCCAACTTGAGAAATCGGGCACATGGAAATAAAAGGCAATGTTTTTTGTAATTATTTTATACCATACCTGATTTAAAGCAGAAATGCACCATTCTTCAGAGAAAACAAAGTAGAACTGAACGGAAGCCGCTATATTGTTGTTATAATTATGTATGATTTTTCTTTGTCCAGGAGCGCAAATTGGCCTGATTGTAGTTGTTGCAGCCCTGTTGCTGTATGCAGTTACTATTACTTTCTTGCATATCAGGTAATTTAAGGTTTATGCAATTTATTTTAGCCCTGTATTTCACCTTTTACGAGTTATAAATAATAATAATAATAATAACTTCTACTTATATAACGCTTTTCATAAGAGATTTATATCAATAGACGAAATGAACAACTTCGGAAAGGTGCTACCATTAAAGAGCTGTCTCCTAGTATGCACATACAAATAATGAGTTTTTGAGGGTTATTGCACTTTAATACTTATAACAAGATAGGTTTGTTAAATTTTCAACTGGTATAAGGTTGTCGGACCTTTGAATCCACAATTAAACCAGACTTACACTTCAATCGTTGAGGTTTTTCTCAGATGTAAATAAATTACATAATTGGGTTGTTTCGAATCGACAATGATTTTGAACATTGCTTCCTTCTTTTCCAATGCAGTTGAGGTTTAAAACTACGATATCGTGGATTGTATTCATCATAAAATGTAGGGATTGATCGAGGGATTTTATTATTACCTCTGTGATTTTCTTTTAGCGTCTTCCATGAAATTAATGACAATATGGCTTATTGTTTATAGGTAAAGTTTATACCTCCTCAGAACTTTATTGATGAATCTCTATGACTCTTTAAATCGATCAACAAAGTTGTGAGAAAATACAAACTTTATCCATCCAGAGTAAACCATATTATCCGAAAAAAAGAAAAAAGAGATAAAAATAATTATTCTAAAACTTACGGGTAACAGTGGAAAAGAAATATCCATTGGGAAATTAAAGTGAATTAATATGGATTTATTCATGTGATTTTTTTCTGTAACAGACGCAAAGTACCAACCAGGACTAAAAAGAACGGACCAGATCCTTACACGGATCTAACACCCAGACCCGAGGCAGACACGACATACCAGGAGATGGATATCACCTCCACGGCTTCGTCCAAAAGACCAGGAGAAAGACGTCTACCGTCACCAAACCTGATTTATGAGAACCAGAATGTTGCGCAGTTTGCAAACAAAATAAAAGAGCATGCCGATTATGAAGATGTACTAACCCCAAATTAAGCCAATAACAGTCAAGCTCATTCAGAAAAACACAATTTGCTTTTCAGCAATTTTCCGTCTCGTGATTTTCATTCACAGAGAACAAAATCAATGGATTAATTCGGTTATTCTGTTTCGAAATCAATACAAAAACTCACATAATGTCTTAATTAAATGGTACTTAACATAGGCAAAAGTAACTGAAAAAGAGCATTACATTTACACGTAGAATTCAGAAAAGTTATGAAGAATATAGCTCATTGTATTAAAAGGATACACTGGTCTACTCTTAGTACTGTTTAATTTACTGCTTTGAAAGGAATATTGTTATCAAGTGAATTTGGGAAAGAATCTTGATTACAACTGGCATGCCGCAGGACCTTTTACTATATAAATAATCAGATTTCATTGTATGAAATATAGTACATTATATTGCTATACATTTTCCGACATGTAGTAGCATTGTGTGTGTGTATGTGTGTGTGTGGGGGGGGATATTCCAGGGGATTATTGTGTACTTGTCATTGTCCTAGGGTGGGGTAGTTATCGGAGGTAAATTGTCCTGCGGTTTGTGTCCGGTGTAATTGTCCTTGCAGATAGACTTAATACGACCCCAAGTATGTATAGAGCATAATGTTCTTATACTGTAAATATGGATTATGTTATACTGGGAGCAACGAATTCTTGCTTAAAAAAAATCTTGATCAATCATGTGTCATTTATGTACATTACCACATATCATAATCATTAAATATTTGAAGCGATTGTTTGAACACATTGTTGCTATTAAAAGGCAGTCTAAATTTTCCTGATCAATCATTTATCATTTATATCCAGTACCATATATATGTATCATAACCATTTAATCTTTGAACCGACGTACAGCATATTGTTTTTGTTAAAGGCTACAAATAATACAACTAGCAACAGATTGTGATTAATTACCGATGGAAAGGAAAATGGCATTCCGTAAAACCTTTGAATAGGCCATAATTGTAATAAAAATAGTCACAATACATCATGTTCATTAATGTTGTATGTTATGTATATTTAACTTTGCTTATGATATGTCTAGGTAAGTTTATATTACATATTTAGAAAATACGTTGTCTTTATTTGTTCTTTAGATTCACATTTTATTAACATACCATTATAATGTACAGCTATTTCTACTACGACTATGCTATCATTTTTGTATTTTTGTATTTTTTGTATGTAAATACATTTCCTCTTTCCTTGAAATGACTTTTCTATGATATTATACTGCTACTAATACTAATAATAATAGATCACATTTATAACGCGCCTAATACATTGTTTCTATACTCTCTTAAAAAAAAAGAGTGAATTTTCACTCTATTTTCACTTTCTTGGGAGTGACGTCCGTGATCACTTGTTTAGGAGTGAAAATCGATTGATTTTAGAGTCTCTCTAAGAAGAAAAGAGTGAATGTTCACTCTATTTTCACTCTATTTTCACTCTCCAGAGGAGTGACGTCCGTGATTTTGAAAATTCACTCTTTTTTTTTAAAGAGAGTAGGCGCTGTGGTGCTGTTGTCCCAGCAGCCATTAAAGAGAAGGTTGAGATCTGGTCATGCGATTGCATTGTGAAAGAAACGTTGTGGAATCGATCAGAAAAGATTAATCATCTGGCATATAAGTATTTATGTGTATCGCAAGGTTCCGGAATCATCAAAATGCTAAGAAATTTGGCCCAGTCTTGGTAAAGTTACAAGCACTGTACACAGAAAGATGTATATGGGACTAAACGAACACGTGGCGAAAAATCCGTCCCGATTTTTATGATGTTACATGTAATATTTAGAACATTAAGGCATTTGAAGAGCCATGCTTTTCAAGGAACATGTTTTATCGGATGTTCTTCCACACTTGCATAATACAATGATAACGTTCACAAATTTGTGTTCACCTCTTCCCAGAACTCAACCTTTTCTTTAAGTGAAGCAATGGTATTATACTTTATAAGGAACTTGCTATCGGCTTTGGATGCTGAAACGTGCACGTCTTTTTTATGTAGGGTATTAAGTTTCATATGGTTCATATTTTTTGTTCATTTATCAATAGAAATTGTTGGTGTTCATATGGTATATGGATACACATAATATAAACATATATATTCATACAAAAAGACAAATTTGTTTAAAATAATTTTGAGTTGACAGGAAACAAAAACAACAAAAAACAATCGAAAATAGATAGTCATGGATCGAAAATAATATACGTGTATACACAGTAAGGTGGAATGACGATAAGTAACCGTTTCCTACACCTGGGTGGAGAGAGGCAGGTGCAGGTGCAGCCTAATGCAGGCGCTTACGCAGGGGGGGGGGGGGGGTGTTTGGGGGGTTAAACCCCCCTTGAGTTTTTGTTATGTGTGTATTATATGTGTATTTCTTTTACCACCCCCCCCCCTTTGTGATTACAAAATTATGCCACTGACTGACCTAAATAAATGGACCTTACCCCCCCCCCCCCCCCTTATTCAGCGGCTGGCTGAGTCGTTGCGATTTTTAGGCCCGATTTCAAAATGTTAAAACCCCCCCTTGAAAAAATCCTGCGTACGCCACTGGCTTAATGTCTTGCCACAGGACAGTGGTGCAGCAGCAGGGCTTAAATCGCGAACCATGTGACCTACAGTCCAGACTGTCCAGTGATGTACCAACAAGACCACGGCATAGCTTCCCCCCCCCCCACCCACTCCGTGAACGGAGGGATGCCATGCGTGCTCCCAAAATGTCCGGTAAAGGGGTACTTTTCACGCACCAAAGTCCGGCTCGTAGTACACAAAAATCCGGCCCGTATTGACTTTACACACCGCACTTAGGGGGGTGTTTTCAAAAGGAGGGAATATGCATATGCGTACCCCTAAAGATAAACTTAAGTACTGGTAATGCGATTGCATTGTAAGAAAAGGTGTGGAAAGGATCAGAAACAGTTGATCATGTAGCATGTAAGTATTGGTGTGCACTGCAAGGTTCTGGAGTCATCAAAATCATAATAAATTTGACCGAGTCTTGGTAAAGTAACAAGCACTGTACACAAAAAGCTATATATGGGACAACACACATGGTATCGGGGCTAGTACTACCTTGATTTCCTTGTCTTTTTTTGCTCATTACTCAGCCAGTATACATTTTCTTCCAAAATCGTTTGGCACATGTCATTTATTTGTAATCCTGAACATTCAGTGTAAGTTTCGTTTGGATCTGTGAGAATTAATTTTCTTTGTTTTACCAGAACTGGAGTTTATCTTTAATTACACTGAGTCGGGGGGGGGGGGGGCATATGGCCTCCCTTTGATACCATTTGGGGGGGGGGGAACAGAATACCCTTGGCTTTTCGTTATTTAATTAATAATTTTCTTTTCCCAGCATCCATGTGGCTCACTTCAAACCTTAATGTTGGCTTGTGTTCACTGCTTCCATGATATTTTACTTTCCCGAATAAATACATGTAATAATAATAATAATAGCTAGTTCTTATATAGCGCTTTTCAGGACCGAAGGCCCTTTCAAAGCGCTTTACAGATAAAAATAATGCAGCCTTTGTTAACTTATCGTTGTCTCGTCAGAGTTTTGTAATGATTATTATCACATTTCGAGAAATGCTCCTGTTAACCTCTGGTAAGTGTCCCTATTCCTTAATTTGTAATAATTGCATTTTCCCCTTTAAATAAGTGTCCCTTTACATCTCCGATGAATGCTCTTCTTTATGTATGAGAAATGCCAATTTTCAGCTCTGATAAGTGCTCTTTTAAATAAAGTTCCTCTCATTACTTTCAATTTTAGTCGCCCGTTGATAAATACCTCTTTTATTTATATTTTTTTCGCTCTATCTTACTATTGTGCCCCTTTGCGTTCAGCTAAAGAGCCATAAATAGTTTCAAAGAAGCGAAGCAGCTTTTTGTAGTAACAGGTACCCTATTTATAAAAGAACGATACAAGGTATAGTAGCCGAGAGGGGGGGGGGGGGGGGGGAGGGGGCAGGGACCAGGGTGTAAAATGCACAAATATCATATGAGGGAACTGTGCCCCTTTCAATATAGTTGTGTTCATTTTCAAAGCTATCTAATTTTCTTTAATAATAATAATAATAATAATAATAATAATAATAATAGTCCACTCCAAATTTAATTCAATTAAACCGAAAATGGAAATTCTTTTTGCCCAATCGATCGTGAGCCCGGTAGCCACTGAGCAGCGCCAGATAGACGTTGCTCTATCCCTTATTGTTGAACGCCAAACAAGGTAGCAGTCTTTTGGTATGACGCGGCCGGGGTTTGAAACCCACGACCTCCCGGTTGTGAGGCGGACGCTCTACTGTCTGAGCCAACACACTAATAAGTGTATCATTTTCACACTAAAACGTTACCCCCTTTTAAAGGTATTACAAAGTTTTGGGAAATTTTGAAAATTGGGTGGATAGTGATTCTTTACAATTTTGGTATATATGGGGGCCCCTGTGGATGTATTAAAAGCACTAAAAATGTTAGCCTCTAAAACACTTCTGCTTTCGAAAAAAATTGAATATAAAGATTTACCGGTGCTCCCGGTAAATTTTGATAAATTTCAAATAGCTGCTACGGCCGTACAATGGTAGCTGCGACCATGAAAATCTCAAAGTATGTAGTTGTGGTATATAATTTCTGAACGACAATAGCTCTTCGGTCTATTTTAGTCAATAAACATCGTTTTATAGCTTAATTAATATCTTGACCTTGAGAGGGAGCTATTCAACATAAAATGTTTATTATTTACAATCCATAACTTTAGAGTAGATTTCGACCGCGACAATGATCACTGAATATTGTAGGATCGTATATGCTTCCAATATGTTCATTTGAACCAAATTCATGACCCCATACCAAAACTTTGTATTACCTTTAACTGCCCTGGCATATTCTATACAACTGCTACAACACGCATTTTCCTACCTACCATCCCATACCTCATGCCCTCTTGAAATTCATAGAATTCCAAGGTAATCATTTGCTGTTTGTTCAGGAATATAAAGATTAATGCAATGTAGGCGAAAAAAAGTAAGAGGACGTAGGAAGAAAAAGGGAAAGGAGTCGAGAACGGTACAACAAATCGTCTTCTTTCTCTAATAATTTAATGAAACGTCAAAGCTTCCGCGCTTCGAAAGAGGGGGACTGAATACAGATAAGGATTAAGGGTCGGGAAAGGTACAACGAATCGTCTTCTTTGTCTGATAATACGTCAAAGCTTTCGCGCTTCGCGCAAGAGGAGGAGGAGGGGGGGGGGCTAAATTCAGACAAGGATTAAGAGTCGAGAATGGTACTTCGAGTCGTCTTCTTTCTCTAATAATTTAATGAAACTTCAAAGTTTCCGCGTTTTGCGCGGGAGGGGAGGAAACTGAATTCAGATAAGAATTAAGAGTCGAGAACGGTACATCGAATCGTCTTCTTTCTCTTATAAATTAATGAAACGTCAAAACTTCCGCGCTTCGCGCAAGAGGGGTACTGAATACAGATAATGATTAAGGGTCGAGAAAGGTACAACGAATCGTCTTCTTTGTCTAATAATACGTCAAAGCTTCCGCGCTATGCGCAGGAGGGGCGGACTGAATTCAGACAAAGATTATGAGTAGAGAAAGGTACAACGAATCGTCTTCTTTCAAAGCTTCCGCGCTTCGCGCGGGAGGGGGGAAACTCCTCCCTGCACCCACCGTACCCCCCTAAGGAGCGCGCTATGCGCGCTCTTTAAGTGATTCGCACGCCTGCGTGCTCACTACCGCTATTGTTGAGCGAGCAAAGCAAGTGAGCAAAAATTAAAAAATTGTAAAGTCGACATTGCGAAATATTATTTCTTATCAGGAGGAAAAACAATGTTATCCTTATCATGAAAGATTGAAAAGATCTTTAATAAGAAATAATATTACATTAATTTAGAACGCGAGGGAACCTAGGGAGCGAACTTTGAGTAAAATTGAAGAAAAGGATGCACTTAGTCGCTTTAGATTAGGAGTACATTTTATGGTGAAAAAAGGGGGCACATATCCAAAGAGAAAAGGACACTTATTTTACAACTGCACAAGAAAGGGGTTTTCAACCACAAAAAGTGGGAGGGGGCTGAAGGATATTCCCACCCCCCGGCTTTAGCTCCCTGTTCCTACGCCAGTGACTACTACATAGTACTACTCCTAAACCTGATACAAGTTTAGAGAAGCCAAAGCTTATAACAACCTTCCTGTTTGAGCTCGAGGTATAATTATATAAACGCTAAACTGTTTTTTTTTCTTCTTCTATGAGGCACCGGCAATTTCCCTTGCTTGGCTGCTTGACGTCTATTTTAAATAATTTGTTTGATTACTTCAATAATAATAATAATAATAATACCCAGTTTTTATATAGTGCTTATTATAATCACTAAGCGCTTCCAAACTTGGAGATTATTACCCCAGCTTTAGCTGTGCTGCCATATTATTGTCATTATTAATTGATAATTTTTGTTTTCATGTATGTTTGTTTTCACTGACTATATAGTGAGAAGAATCGACTTAACAGGAGGAATTGATTTCCTTTCGGCTATCCTCGCTCACTACTTGGTGTTATTTCTCACTTCCTTTGTCTCTATACGTCCGATGTTTGTTTATCTCTGCCTGGAAATTAAATTTATAAAGAATTAAATCAATAAATAAACTATTTACATAACGTCGTTCCACTCAAATGGCCCGGTCAAATACTGATCAAATGTCGAGATCTCATTTGCTCCGTATCAGGGAGGGTGGGCGGGGGTATTTTATGTGTACGCTACGTATCCCCCCCCCCCACCCATTTATTAATCATATTATGTAATTCAATATTAGAATTTTTTTGTTTTTTGTTTTAATAATTCATGGGATTATTTGTTTTTGTTATATCTGTATATGCCTGCACCCCATGGAAGACCAGCCGTGTCATGCCTGGCAATACTGTTTGGCAATCAAGTCCCTTCCTTTGTGTTTGTATATATTTATATTGTATATGTATTTTTTTCCCTATTACTGCTACAGTACTAGACTACGAGTATCGTTTGTTTACTTCAGATGTCGTATTCGCGTCTTTGTTAAAGACTACGTCGCTGGCAACGCAGTATCGACCGCTACGTCTCCACGCCACATGCTCTGCATGCATATCACACACACAATTAACTTCCTAGCAACGATACACAATGAGTGATATGATCGTGGAGCTGGAATAGTAACTCGCTGAAGTGGAAAAGTCACATACAAATGGATCTTGATATCGCTGTATTTTACACCTAAACCTCGCTGATTATGGAATTAATAACGAAAAGAGATAAAGCATACTAGTAATTCACTGATGCTAAGGTATGTGTTGAGAATATTTTCCTTTAGAGTTGTATGATAATGTTTCATTACGTGTAAATGTGTGTGTTTGTAGATGCTTTACTTAGCCTTTACATTGGTTAGGGTCATTATTGTAGTCCCACCTGTTCATAATCATGGTGGTCGCATAGGCTGCAACTTGTGCAAGTTCGACAACTAGACTATTTTATTCCTCCTTGATTGTTAACCCTTTCCGAATAACTTTGTTTGTGAAAGTATTTTGTTTTCTCAATCAAATTGTTTCGGTATTCGCAATGATTAATTCCCATTCTCATGGTCGGCATGACGTCACAGTCACGTGATTTTCCTAACTACGCGATCGGCCATTTTGGCGAAGGTGCAAACAAATGGTGCGATCGTGTTTTGACTGTGCAGCTTCCGTGACATTTTTCGAGCTTCTAGTTGATTTGAACTGTTTTTCCATTATAATTTATAGCGTTTTTTACTTCATTTTAATTGCTGGACAATGGTGAAAATCTGTTGTGTTACGGGTGTTCCAAGAACAAGGCAAGATGGCCAGCTTTGTCGTTTTTTATGCTGCCCAGCCGAGTCACAGAGCCAGCGAGACGCCAGGCCTGGTTGACGGAGAAAACTGGCCGGCGCGGCTGTGGGAACCCAAATCAGACTACAATTACATTTGTTCCTCTCACTTCATCTCAGGTAGACTACTTATTTAATTAAACTTTTCATATGATTTGCTCTTCAAGTTTAGAAATGAGAGAACAATGAATAACTCAGATTTTTTTCCTTTAAAAAAGTTTAAGGAAGGGGCCTAAACAACTTAAATTTCAGAGTTAAACAAACAAATTTCAGAGAAAATAATGAGTAATACAAATAGGGTCAAGTCTAAGTCTAGACCTAACTAATATTGTAATATTAAACTAATAAAATAAGTAGTAAAAAGATCTAGTGGGTAAATTACACTTTACTCCCACGGCTTCACTCAGATTTGTTTCATTTTCTGTAAGTTTCTGATGTTCTTTTTGTCTAGACCCCTCTAGAAATTTTGATATGGATTAGTCTATGGGGTTTGGGGGGTTTCCCAATCTGCAATTTACTTCACATTTTTACCACTTTTCTCCTGATTGTTCAGCATGCCAAAATATATTATAATAATATAAAGATCTAGGCTTTTGTGTGTGTTTTGTTTGTTTGGTTGTGCGCGCATGAAGAATCAAGTGCGCAGAGGCTGCCAGAGCTGTGGCGATAAAGGCTAAACTATAATTGTAAATTCCCGTAGTAATTACTTGTTTATCTTTATTGTATATTTTCAGGAGCTAAACACAACTCCAAAGACCACCCAGACTACGTTCCATCGATGTTTCCGCAACGCCTGTCATCGAGTGGTTCACCTGACAAGAGGAAGCTAGATCGCTTTGAACGTGCAGAAAGAAAAAGGAAACGAGGTGAGTTTTTTTTTTTTTTTACACTTTAGGGCCTACTGACTACATCCAGAAAGTTATAGATCTATGTTATAAAATATAAGTGCATCAATATACTTGGTTGAATTCTTCAAAATCAACTTAAAGATAAGAAAAATATTCAATAAGAATATTTGGTTGAGTAGTGTTTTCTTGAGTACGGCCTAACTGCTACTTTTACCCTGTCCCTAAATATTGTCTTGTTATTTTTTGTTATACGTACTTAGTTCCATGTGTACAGTTTATGGTATGTACGGTATCCAATCCTCCTTTCATTTCACAAGAATGACACACCCAATAATTTTTGATTTAAACAGTTAATCAGGCAATCATTTTTTTCCTCCAATATAATAGAAAAAATAAAGAATAGATACACAGATAGAATACATCTTTTTTTTTCTTCCTCCAATCTTAGGCGAAGAAGTTCACCTTAGACCTCAAAAACCAGATGAAGTCGAGGATGTACTAGATGATCACCCTGATGCCAACATCGCTGTGCCCGTTGATGAAGAAGAGGAAGCAGTGCCCGTTGATGAAGAAGAAGCCGGTCCAGCTCCTCCAGGCTTTCAAGCACCGCTTCAGCCAACTGAACGAGAATCTTTGATTCTAGAGATGGAAGCGTTGCGTCGTGAACGTGACGAGGCACTGACAAAGGTGAAAAGACTAGAGGACTCTCTACTAGCTTCCAATTTGTCATCAAAGTATGCCTTGCAAAAAAGCCTATATAGCTTATTTTTAAGCTTAATCAACTCAGCTGTGTTTATTTCATTACAATCAGATTTTGAAAAATGTGAGAATTCATTATATCATGTACCAGTATTGTTTTCCTTTTCATGGATGCATTGATAACTTGTACTTAGAGGATTTCAAATACACTGTATATGTCCCATGTATTATGGCAAAATGAGATGAAATGTATTTTTTGTTCTTCTTTTGTTTAAATGAAACTGGCAATGCAATATTCTGCATTATTACACACGATTCATTATATCATGTACCGGTATTGTTTTCCTTTTCATGGATGCATTGATAACTTGTACTTAGAGGATTTCAAGTACACTGTATATGTCCCAAGTATTATGGCAAAATGAGATGAAATGCATTTTTTTGTCTTCTAAAGTAGATATTGTTGCCCACTACTTTGTTGATATATAGTTACTATCCAGGTTTTTGTTTCTACTTAAACCAATAAGTCATATTTTAATTTTGATACATCAGACCACTTGCCAAGACAATGTCAATGGTGTAATGATTCAAATTTATTTCAGATGACTCCTGTTTTCGAGAAATATTTAGAGATATATTTGTCACAAGGACTCATGTTTATTTTCCATGTCCTTTTTTTTGGTAATGTTACAATAAAAGTTACTTTTGCAACACAAATATTATTTGAATGGTGTTTGACTTGAAATGAATAGATGTTATGATATGATATGAAAATATACTATAAATGTAACGTAACTAGCCGTGGAATTTATTTACAAAGATCACAACCACACCTCACTCCTCATCTTCTCTCGAAACACCACACACTTATACTGCGAACAATTAATGTAAATGAAGCACAATTCAGTTATGTTCTTTTTGGCATAACAAGTAACATTTATTATTATATCAGTCAATTACACATAGTAAAGAAAGACTTTCAAGCACAATTGAAGGCAAATATAGGCACATAAATATGAACTGCAAAATAAAGACAAGTTCAAAAAATACATCTTAAGAATTGAACAATGTTATCTTGGTGACAAAAAAGCAGTATGTCTTCATGTATAAACAACGTAAACAATTTGCATATGAGGAAAAATATAGGCACATAAATATGAACTGCACAATAAAGACATGTTCAAAAAATACATCTGAAGAATTGAACAATGTTATCTTGTTGACAATAAAGCAGGATGTCTTCATGTATAAACAACGTCAAAAATTTGCATATGAGGCAAAAAATAAACTGCAAAATAAAGACATGTTAAAAAAATACATCTGAAGAATTGAACAATGTTATCTTGTTGACAATAAAGCAGGATGTCTTCATGTATAAACAACGTCAAAAATTTGCATATGAGGCAAAATATAAACTGCAAAATAAAGACATGTTAAAAAAATACATCTTAAGAATTGAACAATGTTATCTTGTTGACAAAAAAGCGGGATATCTTCATATAAACAACGTCAACAATTTGCATATATGAGGCAAAATATAGGCACATAAATATAAACTGCAAAATAAAGACATGGTCAAAAAATACATCTTAAGAATTGAACAATGTTATCTTGTTGACAAAAAAGCAGGATGTCTTCATGTAAAAACATAACGTCAAAAATTTGCATATGAGGCAAAATATAGGCACATAAATATGAAGATACAAATAAGAAATACTGTTATGATATTTATTGCAAAATACTGGCAAAGTTGAAAGAAATGTTCTCTTCATGAATATAAAAAAGGCAAGTAATGTTCATGTCATTAATATAACAAAATGTTTTTAATTACTTCTTAACTTTACGGCAAGGTGGGCAATACCAAGTCTTTGATCTTGGCAATCTGGTTAGTTTCAGGCACTTCGGATGAAACCACTCGTCACATCGGTCGCAGCTCACCATCTCCCCGGTGCCGTCTGCGCTGCGACACAAGCAGTACAACTTGTCGTCAGAGTGTATGGGCGTACGGCGATTGCGCTTTTGTTTGCACCTTCGCGATCGGTCGTTATGCGGAAGTTACGTTCGCGAGTAAAAATCCCCGGATGTCCGACCGAGAGAATGTGCTTTCAAACATTGAAAATTAATTTCCCCCAAAAATATAAATCGTCCAACAACTGAAAAAATAAACTGGAACCTAAGCACTCCAGCAAAGCATAGAGAGTCAATGCTAATGCGTATTGACCTCTAGCACTGCATACATGCTGTGAGGCAGGGACCTAGAAGTCTATACACAAATATACACACCACACAATATCGCATAGACTGTACACAATCATGTCGATGCAGCTGTAAGCAAAGTTTGACACTAGACTTACAATTTGAATTTTTTAATTATTCTTTTTAACATTAGTAAGTTGAAAAAAATGTATTTTACTGCTATTTAGGTGTCATCAAATGTCACTAAAGTATAGATTTTGAGTGAAATCAGTTGAGTTTTGTACAGTGGTGTTTGAAATGTTGAGAACCAAAAGCACAGCTTTTACTACACAGCCAGGATAGTGATGCTCCTATGTGTGGAACCTAAGTTGTGTCAAGAGTCAAGACTCATCTCGCTCTGAATGAGTCTGACTTGTGTCACTCACGCAGTCTCAGTGACTTAGTCCTTCTAGATAGTTGACTAACAAGTAACATGATGTGATGTAAAAAAACAGTGTAATGTCTAGATCTAATAATATGAGCCCAGAGAGATTTACATTGTCATCATCAAAACAAATCATGAAAAAATATATGAGAACGGGCAGCTAAACCTGATGTTAACTTTGGGATCTAGTTTGTCTGTTTTTGTTTATAATTTGTTTTTAATGTACTATACAATGAATACACATGTAGAAAATACATACAGACCTTTAGATAACACAAACAGTTACTTCAATATGCATGCTACATGTATGACTTTGACTTGACTCACAAAGTTCATGATTCCTTTTTTTATTTCCAGATGGAATAACTAACTCAAGCCAAGCATCATCCTAGCCAGCCAGGCCAAGCTTTTTGAAACGCACTCATCAATCTGTACCTGAAGATTAAGTACACAACAAGCAGAAAAAAGAAACAAACAAACGACAAGATGGCGAGTCAGGTGGCACAACCGACGGACCTGACGCTACGTCCAAGTACAGGCATCATGTTTACACCGAGACAGATTCTCAAGACAGCGAGGAACTCAAGGTCCGGTAGCAAGATGTCTCGCAAATCCTTTGACCTTGGAATGACCCCTTCCGGAAGAGGTAAATGAACTTTTTACTTCAGGGTCTTATCCAGGACTTGTTTTTAATGCCTTTAAGTTCAACCAATATTATTCAAACAGATATCAAATTCATTTTACGTTTTTAATCTTCAAGTTTTATTTTTACCATCGTGTTAATTTCTTATGATGTAGCTACAGGTGTACATGTAATTAAATCTCTAATGAATCAGCTGTAATCAAACTACTTCCCAATTAAAACCTGATCCACTGCTTTGTTACAGAAATTCTACAATTAAATTTAACAGTATTATGTAAGATATGTCACATACAGAAACCTGCATACATACATGATCTCATTATTGAACTCAAATTGAACGAAAAGTTCAGAAATGTTTATGAGATAATTCTGGTATACCTGTATGCACACTGTACAATCAAATTAGATAGTACCTGTTACTAATTTATGATGTTTTCGGCACAAACTCTTTGTATCACAAAGCTCAAACGTTGCGTTTTGGACTACATACATATTTTTGTTTTACATATCCAGCTGGTTCATCGAGCCCCAATATTACACCACCACTGCCCAGTGCCTCCCTAGATGCCAAACTCAGCGCTATCGAAGTGGAACAAATCTTGAGGGAGAGAATCAGACAATTCTATACAGATCTCAAACAGGTCAGATTTAAAATGGTTAATTTTTACAATTATCCACTTTATTGCAAAATGTATGCACATCTATGTATGGCTCATTACAGAAATCTCAATGACACATTATTTTTTTAACTGCAGCAGCTTTTTTGTGGAAGTTTACAGTGCATATCTGAATGAGTCTATAGTCATGTGTGATTGCATTTTCATGGATGAAGTCCACCATGCCTATAACGGCTGTTGCTATGTTGGGCATGTCTACGAGGATACAGAAAACCCAATCATATTTTTGCTTGATTCATTTTTTGCTCTGAGCGACCCCAAAACATATTTGCTGGTTCTTTATTTCGCGTTGCAAGCAGTTCCGCCCGTTCAAAACACGGGTAAGAAGTCATGCTTACATTTTCACGAGTTAAATTCGCGATATCCGCGAAAATTAATGTACCGCAAATATTTATACTTTTACAGTATCTCATTTTCTTTCGAGATGACCCACAAGTTAATGGGTATTATTGCATAATGAAGATTAGACATTGAAAACAAAAACAAATTGCCTTGATATTTTGTCTGATCAAAGCTTTCAGTTTCATTAAAAATGTGTAATACATTGGAAAAAGTTCATTTAGTGGTAGTAGTAGAAAATGTAGTATAGTAGTAGAAGTCGGAGTAGTTATTGTATTAGTAGTGTAAACAAATTACCTTTGACATGCCTCTTTACTTGTCTTGCTAAATTTTCTTCTCTGTACTCTTTTACCTTTTTTAACCAACTGTGCATAAGTATCAATTTTGAAATGTCTAATAGTATCTTTATTTTAAAATGTTACTAATCCACTATTTAGTATATTATTTAATAGGATATTGGACATTCAGATCAAGTGCCATTTTTTTCTTCTCATTTTTCCTAGGCATGTCAAAACTACGACATTGACCAGAGCTTGACCGTCACAAAGGGTGAGTTGCGTCGTGTCCTGGACACCTTCTGCCTTCCCATGACCACCGAACAGTTCAACTCCGTTATGGCCAAAGTACCCACCAACACCAATGGAACGGTCAACTATTGCATGTTCCTTGACCGCTTCGTAAACACCGGGTCAGTCTCCAGAGAATCATGGAAAATGGGGTCAGGATACAAGTAAGTTTTTGTTTATATTCCTTATACATACTGTTTCTTTCACTGCTACAACATTGTATACTAATACTTCTCTGGCTGTATCTGAACCCCCGTGCTGGAACGTTCAAGGAATTTATTCCTACCAAGCTCCCAGTTACTTCACCTGGATGGGGAGAGGCAAATGTAGATTAATGTCTTTCCAAAGGATTAAAACTGTGTACCATGTGTGGCACAGTCTGCTGACATATACCATAACACTCCATATACCATAATGCTCCCCAGGGAGTGGAGAATGTGCATACATTGTGTGCGGATAAGCCTGAATCTGATGACCGGGGTAATAATATATCTGTATAGTGCTTTGAGAGGGCCTGTGGTCCTGAAATGCGCTATTAAAGAATAAACTTATTGGCCCGTATTCTGAAGTCGTGTCTAACTCCTGTTTAACTAAACAGTTGTCTAAGTCCTGTCTAAGTCCCGTCTAACTTTAGACTCGAAGTCGTGTCTAACTTTTTTCGTATTCTGAAGTCGTGTTTAAATAAAGTTAAACACGAAGTCCTGTCTAAGTCCTGTTTAACTTTAGACAACTGCGAGGGGTTGTTTAAGTCCTGTTTAAGGGCGCGATTCTGCTGCTTTTCAACGTCTACGGTACACTCTACTTGCTGACCCCGAACTTGCGGGGAGAACGATGGTACGTGCATCCTATACAATTTCAAATACATTTTGCAGGATTTTTTCTCGTGTAGCCTGATTTTTTTTCTCGATAATATTAACTATTCTTATCTAATGGTGACATCTTGGAAATTCCATAATCTATAATAAACTAACCATTCTGTTGGAGAAGTTTCTTTGCTGGTTCTTCCGAGCACAGAGGCACTGATAAGTGATATTATTAGTGCGTTTGTGTACAGTGTACGTGTAGACGTACGTCACAGTGCAATACATGCATGCAGTCTAGTCATTACGTCACGATCACATCACCATGGTACCAGCACGCGCACAGCTAGGCACGCGCACAGCTAGGCACGCGCACAGCTAGCTGTGCGCGTTAATTCATTTATCCGGTGCGCGCACGCATGCGCATTGGGTCTATCGTCAGAATTAACACCTACTGGGCATGCGCAGAAGTCGTGACTGAAAGTTAAACAGGACTTGCGCAGAACTTAAACAGTTGTTTAGTTAAACACCACTTAGACAGGACTTAAACAGTTGTTTAGTTAGACGAGACTTAGACACGACTTCAGAATACGAAATTTAGTTAAACAGGACTTAGACACGACCTCGCGTCTAAGTCCTGTTTAAGTCTTGTCTAACTAAACAGTTGTTTAACTTTAGTCGTGGCTAAGTTAGACAAGACTTCAGAATACGGGCCAATAACTCTATATTCTCTATACATTAGTGCTTATACTATGTTATCATAAATCTATCAAAGTTTAGACTTCCACAACAACAAAAATTGATATCATTTGGCTGACATGTTATTGAATACAATAGTCACATCTGTATTTTGTATTCTTTCCATAGGTACAGCTACACTAAATCACCTTCCGACATGGGTGTTGACGTCATCGAACGCCAGCTCAGGGACAAGATCGCTGTCAACACCAAGAACTTCATGAAAGCTCTACGTCTCTTTGACTACAACCGCGATGGCAAGATCCAGAAACACGAGATGCGTAAAGTGATAGAAAACTACTGCTTCAGAATGACCGATGAACAATATGATAGGTAGGTCTGCCATTGAGATAGTCTGTCTGTGTAAGTACTCCTTATGTACCACACTCGCATTGTGAACTACAACAAGTTCCTACAGTCTAAACACAATCTTGCAGGAGCACCATGTGAGAGAGGGGGAGGATTTGGGAGTCATGAAATGGACTGTCGGTAATCTTTCTTTCTTGAGTGTGTGTCGTCCTGAAAAGAACTGTTGGTAGTCTTGAAAAAGGCTGTTGGTAATCTTTCGTAGCATATAGTTCTAAGGAGAACTATATATAGCGCTGGTTAGAGAGGATGGATAGTAGGAGCAGCTCGACGTTTCGAACAGGTTGACTATCCGTCATCAGGAGTGCTGAACTGTTTATAACCTCAATGTAATTTTATCCCCTTTCATCCCTTTTGTTTAGACTGTGGTCAAGACATGATTTCCATGCCTGTTTTGTAGTTTTAAGATGATATTATATATTATATTGTTGCTTTTACTCTGTTAATTTTTCAGAAATAACAATAAAAACAGAAAGAAAAAAAAAGATATGATTTCCATCACACGTACTGTCATTGTGAACTAAAACAACAAGTTCCTACAGTCTAAACACAATATCTGAGCTGTTTATAACCTCAATGTATTTTTGTCCCTTTTCATCCCTGTTGTCTAAACTGTGGTCAAGATATGATTTCCATCACACTGTCATTGTGCACTCTTGTGAGTTCCTACCGTCTGAACACAATATCTGATCTGTTTATAATCTCAATGTATTTTTATCATCTGTTATCCCTATTGTTTAGACTGTGGTCTAGATACGATTTCCATCACACTGTCATTTTGTACTCTTATGAGTCCTTCAGTCTGAACACAATATCTGAACTGTTTATAACCCCAATGTATTTTTGTCCCCTTTTATCCCTATTGTTTAGACTGTGGTCAAGATACGATTTCCATCACACTGGCATTGTGAACTACTACGATTTCCTACAGAGACTAGGTGTCCTGGTCGAAAAGCATGCAAAGGCATTCCCTGAACATGGAAAATTTGGTAAGAATCGGCTTCAGAAATAGAAATATAGCATAACATTTATCGTGTGTACATTGACAAGATTCATTTGTGAAGGTTTAGATGTCATGGTTTAGTGATTCATTCACTGGCCTCTCAATCCAAGGGTTAAGGGTCAAATCCAAGCTAAAGTCATTTGGCAAAACATTAATCTGCATTACCACTCTCAGTCTCCCATTGCGTGTACATTGATTGATTTAAAGATTTGTAAATCTATGCTGAAAGAGAATGATTTTCACTCTCATTCACACATTATTATCTAATCTTTGAAACTTCAAATTTAAGAAAAGCAAAGTCTTGCAACTAAAGTCTTGCAACTGTCTATAAATGAAAAAGATATTGATCTACAAGAAAATAATTATGATTTTATTTGTATTTATCAATGGCTCATACAGGAATATTCAGTTATTAACAAAAATCAGTAACCTGGTATTGCCTTTGACAGACAAAGATAAAAATCTATTTGAAATAATATTAGTTGATGAAGAATTAACACATAACTCATCATATCATAATTTATTTGTATTCAATAAATATATTTTTTTGAATTATATTTCTGCATTACAGCACAAACCATGAGCCAACGTCAAAATGAGCGAGCCAAGCAGGTCGAACAAATAGCAATCATCAACCGAACAGATGATGCAGTGAGAGGAATGAGCTACAAACAGATCGAGGCAGAATTCAGGACGAGGGTAATTATTGTCTATCCTTCTACAGATTCTCCTTACGTTTCTCTTCTTTCGGTCTCTCTTGTTTGAAATAATAATCATATATTTCTTTCAATTTCTTATCTTGTTTTCTTCTCTTATGCTGTATACAGTACTATATTATTTACAAATTAGTAAACATAATAGGAGGAGAGACTCAGAGGTAATTTTACTTTAGTTTTCTTTTCCCCTTCCAAACTCGGATGACGACCACTTAATAGTGGTAAATAGTAAATTTAATGTACCTTGTTGCTTTGTTTATCCCTCTCAAGTTGTGCAAATGTACATTACTGACAATATCAGGAAAATTACTGCATGAAGCATGCCTAATGGTACAGTGTATCTCTCTCTCTCTCTCTCTCTCTCTCTCTCTCTCGCTATCTTTATTGATTTATTTATGTAAGGGGTCTTCCTGGGAATCTTGTGGCCCTAAAGTTTTTGGATTAATGTTTTTGGTCATGATAAATATTGATGAAATCCTATCCATAAAGTCACTTTTGCAAATGCAACAGTGCGTAGAAGGTATATGTAGGAGCATGTGGGCATGTTTTTGGAACCATATCTCCTGGTTCTCCCTTCTCTCTCTCTCTCTCTCTCTGGGTCATTTTATTTTGTTTCTCCTCGTTTATTGTCCATTCATGTATTAATTCAAATTTAATTTGAAATGGGAAAAATTTATGAGAAAGGGTGACCTTTGTGAGCATATGCAACATTTAATAGGTAAAGATCTAAATATTTTGAAAAAGTATTTTTTTTCTTCTTATTTAAATTTTTGTTAAATATATATGTTTGCCATCTTCTTGCAGATGAAGGATAATTACGTGAACATCAAGAAAGCGTTCATGGCCTTTGATAAACGTCAAGACGGCTTCATCACACTGGATGATCTCAAGAGCGTTCTGATTCACTTCACCCTACCAATGTCAGATCAGCTCTTTGCCCAACTTATGGAAAGGTAAGAATAGCAGCCAAGCCTGACTCCAGGGGGAGTTCCTATTAAAGTCGAACTTAACTCTAAGTTCGACTTAAAATTATGGAGAGCCATGTGTAGACTTAAGATAAGATATATTCAAAAGCCAAACACAAGTATTTTAGACTTTTCATAAATTCCACATCAAGAACATGAAATTCTCCTGATAATAGAAAATATGAATGATTTGAATCAACATTTAATGCCTTTTAAAATAACTTTTACAAAATATTTTCAAAGATGCTAACGGCTTTTCATAATTGTTAAGTCCAACTTAGAGATCAGTTTTACTTATGATACGGTGAAACACCCCCGAGATACTGTGCTGGACCTCACATCCACATCTTTTGTATTTCAACTTATAGACCAGAACACTTTTCCTATGAATAAGGCATCTCATTATTAAATCAAAATATAATTACAGACTTGTTGATTGTTACAGTGAGAAGATCAATGTCATTCACACTGAGCTTAGACTTAGAGTTTGCTGTGGCCTAGTAGATAATTCACCAGACTGCTAATCACAAGTTCAGGATTCAAATCCCAACCGAAGCACTAAGGTTCCCTTGCCAATTATTTTAATCTCTATTTGACACCAGCTTTCGACCTACTTATGTGTGCTTACCTGTAGGAAGATATTCCCTGATTGCCAAAGTCCCTTAAACGGGGCTGCAGTGCAAGACTAAAGCAAGGGCAACGTAATTCACAGAAAATTGATATTCATGTAATTACGATCAATGTGAAATCTCAGAAAAGATTTACCTGTGCCATGATGTGGAAGTGTTCAGACACAACTCAAATTGAACACTTTATTTAATATGCTTCCAACAAAACATTACAAATCAACTTTAAACATTTACAACAATTTAAGAATGCATATCGGAAACAGAGGGGCCCACTTATGTGTTACGGTACTTGTTTTTATTTTCAGGATTGGTTTCAAGGCTTCCCACAAGATTCCTTGGGAGCACTTCTTGGAGAAGTTTCTGGATCCAAGGATAGAAGGGAACGGACAGACCATCCCGATCAAATGGAACCACAGGTAAGTTGAACAGACCTGGGGGGTGTTTCATTAAGAGTTCTTAAAGTTACGCATGACTTTACGAACGACTTGTATATGAAGCGCCAGATAGGATGCCCAAAGTTTTTTCTGATATTTTCAATAACCTCAATTAAAATATGGCAAAAAATATATTTTGCATTAAAAATGGTTGTTATAATAAGAATGTTAATCTACATCTGCACAGTTCAACTTAATAAATAATAATCAATAATGATTGAGCATCCCATTTGGCTTTTCATATACAAGTCGTTCGTAAAGTCATGCGTAACTTTACGCACAGCTTTATGAAACACCCCCCTGCTGAACCCTTTTTATTGTCCTTTTGTCAGGACTGCTTTGTTTAACCTTAATTTAATCTTCATACACATTTCCTGTAATCATGATGCATTGCTCGTTCCCTCCATATTTAAACGTAAATTAATTAAGGTTGCTTAGGGAAATGTAGTGGCACAAAGAGATGGCGTTCGTAATTCAGAAGGCATAATGGTCTGTGATGGTTATTAATTAACAGTTCTTTCTTTGAAATATATCTGAATGACAATATAGCTATAAACATGAAGCCCAATGGAGATCGTACATATTTGTACCAGCTCCATATCCTAATAATGTGGTTCTATTTCTATTTGATGAAATCATGATTTACAACAATTATTTTGCTTTCCAGGCGCAACCCGTCTTGCTTGCCTCTACATTTCGCTATTAAGCAACTCATCATGAAAGCATTATTCTAAATCACATAACTACTTCCAAATATCATCCTAGGTACATGCACTGTCACATAATTTTGTCTTTCACCTGTAACAAATTAAGAATGTCTATGGTATTAAAGCCCCACTGTCCTACTTTTAGCTACTTGCTCCCTCTATATAGAAAACTTCCCCAATCAGTGCCTGTAGGTCCCCCATGATCATCTTTTTCTTATGTTAGTTGAGAGCTGAGTTGATGAGATAGCCACCTGTCAATAACCTGGCTGGGTGGTCTAATCCCTTCTGGCCTAGTAGTATTGACGGTCTTTAAAGTAATGGAGTGTCGTTTTAAACAAATACCGTTATGTGAATGCTTTTTTTTCCTCATGAATAGGGTCAATCCAATCCGTGAAGGAGATGGTGAGATGGAAGCAGATGAAATCTTATCTTTGCTTCAGAAGCATGTTACTAACATGTACACATCCATAAAGGAAGCTTTCCTTGCGTTTGATCAGGTAAGTCCAACTTCTTCAGGTTGGAATAGAATTCTCATACTTATATTAGGCTCTTCGTAATCTGCATGAAAAGGATATTACTTGTAATATTTGTTTTTTCTTCTTCTCCTTCTCCCTTCTCCTTCTCCTTCATCTCCTTCTCCTTCCTCTTCTTCTTCTTCTTCTTCTTTTTCTTCTTCATTTCTCTTTCTTCTTGTTCTTATTTTTCTTCTTCTCCTTCTCCTTCTTTTTTTTCTTATTTTTCTTCTCCTTTTTCTTCTCCTTTTTCTTCTCCATGTTCTTCATTTCCTTCTTCGCCTTCTCCTTCTCTGCCTTTTCTTTCTTCTTCTTTTTCTCCTTCTCTTTTTTTTTCCTTCATCTTCTCCACCTCCTTCTTATTCTTCTTCTCCTTCTTCTCCTTCTTCTCCTTTTCTTGTTTTTATTTTTGAAGTATTCTTCTGCAATAAACTCTTTAATAATTGTTACGGTAGTTATGTTACAGTGAAGGAGGAAGAAAAATAAATTTGGACAAGTTGCTCAATCTTGACTTGCATTGAAATAACAGAAAAAACTCGTGATTGGTAAAATATTAAACTTGTTGCCCTTTGCTTTCCTGAAAATAAAACTCAAGCCTAACTTCTAGTTTATGGCACCTAGAAAAATCTTCCCTTCACATTGAATGATATTGAAATTCCCTGTGGGACCAAAAGCTGCGAATGCAAAGAAGCCAAGTGGGAGCAATTTCAATTTTTTGAGGATTTTTCTTTCCTTCAAATGAGTTTGTATCTGTCTGTGATTCCCTGCCAAGTTCATGTTTTTACAATTAAATCCAAATTGAATAGAATTTTATCTTTCCTTCACACTGAATGATATTGAATGTCCCAATTAAAGTGGGACACAAAGCTTAGAATGAAAAGAAGCCTAGTGGGAGCAATATTTATACAGGATTGTCTTTCCTTTAAATGAGTTCGTATCTGTCTGTGATTCTCTGTCCTTTGCAGAACCGTGACGGCAAGGTCACAAGGAAGGAGCTACGTAAGATCATGGACAAGTTTACTATACGACTGAGCGACGCCCAGTTCAAGGTGATCGTAGAGAGGATCGACCCGGAGAAGAACAACGCCATCGACTATCATGACTTCTTGGAACTTTTTGAAGTCAGAGAAACAGAGGTAAGAAATACGATAAGACTTATTTTGATAGATCTCATTCCTTTTAATCTGTAATAATTGATTCTTATTGAGCGCTACTACAGACAAACTGATCAGAGTGCTATTACAACAGAAAAGAAACATACAAATCATAACAAATCAAACAAGGAACAGTATAGATATTATGAATGAAAAGAAATTTAGCTACTCAAAATGTACATTATGGATTAAAGATGGAAAGATCGACTCAGAGTTTTCTGCAGGTCCAATGAATCAGCTTTCCTTCTTAAATTGGCAGCAATTATTTTAACTACTTTTTTCATCATGGTTTAAAAAAGGTTCAGTCAAACTCTTGTATTAGTTCATTCGTATGAAAGTGGAACAATAGGAGAAATAGAATGCTGAAGGTTTGAACAAAGTCAGACAAATTAGAAGAATATTATGAATGTTTGAAAGATGATGTCACTATGTGAATCTGAAGTTGGCAATTCGGTCAGTAGATTTTGTGATAGTTGCAGACAACTCTTCCCTATACCATGTACAAAGTATCTTTTTTTTTGTGAATCTAATCTAATTTTTCATTTTGGGCTCAAGTCAAAACTTATCATGGATAGCATATTATTAGTTCTAGGTCCAGGATTGAAGTTCCAAGTTTGTTTAGTGTGGGACAATTGACTACAGAGCAATTGTTGCTACATCAAACTTTGTAATCTTGTATCTGGTAGGATATATTCCTTGAATGAACCAAGCACAAGGACTTCAGAGTTAAAGCCAGGCTAAAAATGTCTTCAGTCGTTTGAAAGTTATATCGTAATATTATATGTGCTATATAAAGGCTCGTTCAGATATGAGATGGCAAAACTGCAGTGGTAGAGTGTAATGCACCTCACATTTATGTATCTTATAACACAGAGCTCAGTAAACTTCTGCAAGCCCTTTTAGTGCTTGCAGTTGCCATTCATTTAAACACATAAATAAAAGCGTAGTGGCTATTTTGTGGCTGTTTGAACAAGCCTTGCAAATGGAATATTATTACTACTTATACAAGTGTTATTTGGCAATGCTAATCATTTCCTCTGTTTTTTAGGAGGGTCACAAATGGTTGGATTCTGAGCACCGATGGAACGACGTCGCACCCGCCAACCTGGCCTGGGAGACCATTGAAGAGATCCTGCGTGAGAAGATCGAGGAGCACTGGAAGTCAATAAGCGCCCTCTATAAACAGGCTGACCCTGCTGGCACCGGTGCCATCTCAATGCCGCAGCTTCGTAAGATCCTCAGCAAGTGCGTGCTACCGGTCGCGGAAGACCATTTGGAAGAGTGAGTAAACTACATGTTAGAAAACAGAATCGTAAAAAAACATACAGAATTAGCATATTTATAAAACGGAAGTGACAATACACTTTACAAAGCTCTGACGAGACAAAATGCATTATGGTCTTAGAAGAGAGGTGGCTGCTAAGACGGCTTGACTGGTTATATGAAATTGAGGTTGAATAAGTTTTGAGATCTAATTATCACTAATTACCATTATTATTGTTATTATTATTATTATTACGTATACCACGCTGTTCCAAAGCGCTTACAGTGAATACAAATCAAAATTACATGAATACTGTACATATAATAAGAAAAAAAAATCTCACAACTACAAACTGCAAAAGAGAATTGTTTTTAAGGCCTTTCTGAAGGTTGTAACTGATGGAAACTGCCTAATTCTAAGTGGTAGATCATTCCAGTATCATAAGGCAGATACAATAAATGTCATATCACCGGCTAATGTGCGGGTAACTGAATATGTGAGACAGAGAGGATTACTGGCTGACCTTAATGCCCTGGCAAGTGTATATAGATTCAAAACAGGTATCTAAATATTGTCATTGTCATTTTTGTTATCTCTCTTTCCCTCAGTATGTGGCTCCGATGCGAGGAGACTGAAGGGAAGGTCATGTTTGGTGACTTCCTTCACATGCTGAAGGTAGACGTGTCCCCTGGTGACCTGGTGGGTACCAGTACACACATCCAGGTACTCAGTGACCTCAATGAGCAACAGAGACAGGTCGACATGGACACCAGGTAATTAAAGAAGATTATTTCTGTCTTGTTATTGATAGCAAAAGTCATTACACAAGTCCTGTCCAGTGCTTCACACTAGGCTCTGGCATATATATATGGCAGTTCACGGCTTCCAGGTCATCTTGGGTGCATGGCTCTGGTAGGAGTGGGCAGACTAAAATCTTTGCATTAATTAGAACTGCTTATTTAAATTCAATTAACATTTACTTCCTTCACAGAATCAAATTAACATATAATAGAATATATATATTGACAATGTTAAGTATAGGAAGGAGGCAAAATTCTGTTGTTCTCTATGAGTGAAATATTAAAGCCCTTATTTTAGAAACAATTAATGGCATGAATAAAACACTGCCAGTTGCAAAAATACAAATTTGAAATAAAAAAACCTATGATTAAACTTTGTATATTTCTGAACACGAGTGGTCCAATCCTGGAACAAAATACCTCATAACATAGTGTCTGCACCCATTGTGGTTACTTTTAAGAGAAAACTGAAAGCCCTTCCCATAGGACAAGAGGGCTAACCAACCAAGTATACCAAGTAAGTTTACCCAGAACAATATTCATTCAGTTTCATCGTAAGTCATGCAGTGAAATTTCAATTTATCTTTTTATACATTGATTTTAGGCTACACAATATTCAGGTGAACGCTCTCAACAGAACAACATTGATGAATGCTGATGAGGTGATCATTAAGCTGAAGGATCGCATGGCGCAGAAGTCAAGCAACCTCAGGGATAACTTTCTGAGGTATTGCAAGGATAGGCGTGGCAAGCTCTCCAAACGAGAGTTCAGACAGGTTAGTCCTATGTTTTGGTGTTTTTATGCAACTCTGATTGCAGATTAGTAGTAGTAGTGGTGGTTATTTTACCTGACTGCTAAGAAAGCATAAATGTTTGTTAGTAAGCAACTAGATGCTTTGAAGAACAGTAGAATAAGCGTAGAGAGATTTCGTAAAATCTGAGATAATTTCAAGGATTGGAGGGGCAATTAGCTCTCCAAAAGAGAGGTCAGACAGGTTAGTCCCCTGTGTTGGTGATTTGTATGCAACTCATATTGCTTTGAATAAAAGTAGAATATTAAAGCGTAGAGAGATTTCGTAAAATCTGAGATAATTTTAAGGATTGGAGGGGCTAGCTTTCCAAAAGAGAGTTCAGACAGGCCTTAGTCCTCTGTTTTGGTAGTTTGTATGCAACTCAGGTTGCTTGGAATCTAAGTAGAATAAAACATAAAGCGTTTTTATGCAACTCTGATTGCAGATTAGTAGTAGTAGTGGTGGTTATTTTACCTGACTGCTAAGAAAGCATAAATGTTTGTTAGTAAGCAACTAGATGCTTTGAAGAACAGTAGAATAAGCGTAGAGAGATTTCGTAAAATCTGAGATAATTTCAAGGATTGGAGGAGCAATTAGCTCTCCAAAAGAGAGGTCAGACAGGTTAGTCCCCCGTGTTGGTGATTTGTATGCAACTCATATTGCTTTGAATAAAAGTAGAATATTAAAGCGTAGAGAGATTTCGTAAAATCTGAGATAATTTCAAGGATTGGAGGGGCAAGCTTTCCAAACGAGAGTTCAGACAGGTTGGTCCTCCATTTCAGTAGTTCATATGTTACCCTAATTACAGCTTGCTTATTTGAATGTAAGTAGAAAGATTTTATAAACCCTGAGATAATTTTTAACGATTGGAGGGGCAAGCTTTCCAAAAGAGAGTTCCAGCATCCAACTGCAATTGAAAGTTCCTTGAAATAAAGATATTACCGTTATTTCAAGTTGCATAAGACTGTAGTGGGGTTTGAAAAGAATCATAAAAGTACTATGAAAAAATATAGTTTTAAAAATTTTGAGTTTATAAGTCACTAGAATTCAATTTTTTTCAAATTGTCCCTGATTTATTTCCATTTATTGGGAATGTAAAATGAACAGTTTGCTTTCAGCCATTGAAGCATAAATATAAATGATTATTACCCGTATCAGACAGCTGAGCAGTGGTTTTACAAAATCATATTACACTCGTTTGTAATCCTAAAAGGGCTAATCGGGGAATATGAGACCATATTTACCTTTCATGAAAAAGCCTATGGACTTTACGTGTTAAAAAAGCATGAAATATAAGACCATATATTCACCGCGCCGTATTTTGTCATTTTCATTGCGCATCTATTATGCGTACGAGAACCTGCGCACATTGCGCGCACTCTATTGTGACGTAATAATCACACCAAACTGGGTACACTGTTTGCAGTGTATCGACAAATTTGTCAAGCAGCTGGATGCAAAGTGATGGTTTGACAAAGTTTGTTCAGTTATATGAGATTGTCATGTATTATTTGCTCTAGATGTCTGATTTAGATAATAATAACAATATTGACTGGCTTAACTTTCGGGAGATACCACATATATTTCCCTCACAAGACCTATATTGCCCTCGTCTTTGACTCGGGGCAATATGAGTCTAGTTTGGGAAATATTATGTGGTATCTCCCTCAAGGCCAGTCCATATTATATAATTAGATAATTGGTTTCAAAATTATTAACTTTTCAAGTTGAGAAGGGAAATTTGAGAATCATAAATTGGCAAATCTGTCAAAGCCCCACTGCACTGCTTGTAGCTACTTGCTCCCTCTATATAGAAACAAATGTCTAAGTGGTGCCCGCTCAGCGTTGGTCCCCCATGATCCTCTTTTTCTTCTGTTAATTGAGAGCTGAGTTGATGAGATAACAACCTGTTAGTGACTGTGCAGTATATTTGCCATTTTTGTATATATTATAATATTGTTTTTATGCTTGAGAGGAATTAATAAACTGAACTGAACTGATCCCCTCTGGCCAAACTACATGTAGTACAGATGGGCTTTAATATCTATTGATTATACTTTTCCAGGTCATTCAGAGTTTCGGCATGTACATGGAGGACGAGCAGTTCGCGCTGCTCTGCAAGAACCTTGGCTTTAACAAGGGCTCCCTTACCTACTCTGACTTCATCGAGTCCTTCGAGGATATGAGGATCGGCGGACCGGGAGAGGAGATCACAAGGACACCCAATCATTGGTGGAAGAAGCTTGATGGTCACAACATGTCCGCTAAGGAGATGCTCGCCAACCTGGGGGATAAGATGAGACAAGCTTTCGGGGTGAGTTGATGCGATGATGCGGCATTTGCTCCAGCCTTAACCTTTAAAGCCCCACTGCACTACTTATAGCTACTTGAGCCCTCTTTATACAAACAGTGCGTAATCTGTTACCATTGGTCCCCCATGATCCTCTTTTTCTTATGTTAATTGATAGCTGATTTGATGAGATAACCACCTGTCAGTGACCTTGTAGGGTGGTCTAAGCCCTCCTGTAAACTAGTACAGATTGGCTTTAAGCTAAGGATTTTAAACAAAAGATAGATGAAAAAATGTATTTAAGTTGAAAATAGCACCAATTTTTTTTCTGTGCTGTTTTTTCACTATTTTTCTGATGGTTTCACTATTTTATTTGACTATGGTACTAACGTACAATAAGTGTAATGCACTGCTTGCACTTTTCTCTATCTTTATAACGACAGATAGTGAGTAAATGTAGGACCTATGTTGTGCATAGATCCTTTTTTTTCTTCATCCCGCTTTTACCCTATCATGTCTTTAAACAATTTTTTTTGCATCTTCCCAATTAAGGACCTGCGATCAACATTCTACAAGTTGGACGACGACCACGACGGCATTGTCCGTCGGCAGGATTTCCAGCGTCTCGTCGACCAGCTCATGTTCATCAGCACGGAGGAAGAGTTCAACAAACTCATGGCTGCGCTGAGCATCTCCAAGAAGACTAGACTCAACTACCAGGAGTTTTTAGACCTGTTTGAGGTGCGTGACTCGGCCGAGGGTCACAAGTGGCTGGATTCTGATCACAGGTGAGTTGTAAGACATGAGAAGATAGAGATAAAGTTGGGTTCTGAACCTGTGATTTCATTGTTGAAGAAACTGTCTTGGAGCGGTGGAGAAAGGCTGTGGTCTTTGTGGAATAATGAGTATAATAATAATAATAATAATAATAAAAACAGTGATTATAAACGCCATCAAAGTCTCTAAGGGCTATAACAAACAAAATACAATGATAACAAGTACTACATGAATTAAACAAAACAAAAAAGTGCAAATAAATCTACAAATTACAATACATATGAAATATACAGAGTAATTTAATCATCAAAAGCAATTTTTAATAAATGTGTCTTAAGACAAGTTTTGAATTGGTTAACAGTTTGACAGTTTTTGACATTTAAGGTAAAGTTCCAAAGTTCAGTAGAAGCCTTGCAAAAAGAGCGATGACCATTAGAAAGAGTTGACACCAAGGTAGACACAAGGTTTAATTGTGAAGATGACAGTAGATTGCGTGAGGGTTTGTATTCCTGGATTAGTTCTTGCAGATAAATTGGTGCCAATTTATGAATGCATTTATAATGAGTATGTCAATCTACTCAACAGATGGAACACAACAATCGACCCCGCCCAGCTCGCGGCTGAACAGGTCCATGAGATCCTGGCATCCAAAGCCCAGAGACAGTACCACGACCTGGCCAAGGCATTCAGATCCATCGATAAGAACGGCAAGGGCGTCATCATCAAGAAAGAACTTAGAGATCTCCTCTATACCTTCATGTTACCGATGACGAAGGATGAATTCACCAAGCTGTGGGCCATGTGAGTATATTTTATGGATTTGGATGAAGGGAGGTCTGGAAGTCATAGGGTGGATCCTGAAAGCGGACTAATTTTAGTCCATGGTTTAATCTACCGACTAAGTTTGGAATGCCATGTGTCCATATGAATATATTTTTTGAATAATTTGATATGTCCCTAAATTTACCATGATAACTTAATTATATTATAGTTATATTGTTGTTTATTAATTATGTTATTACATTTTATTTTAATTTAGTGACAGATTAAATTATTCAAAAACATATTCTTATGAACACTTGGCATTCCATACTTAGTCTGTGAATTAAACCATGTACTAAAGTTAGTCCACTTTTGAGAATACCACCCATAGTACTTACTTATGTCTTATAATTACAGGGCCTGTATTCCATTTAATTATAATAATGACTGTTTTTTGTTGTTGTGTTTTTTGCGGCAGATAATTACCACGTCCTATCTGAACAAGCCTTTAAAGCCAGGATGGATAATATTAGACCTCCCTGCATGGTCACTGGCAGGTGGTTATCTCATCAAATCAGCTCTAAATTAACGTAAGAAAAAGGGGACCATGGGGGACCAACGGTCACTGCTTAGGCATTGTTTGTTATATAGAGGGCGCAAGTAGCTATAAGTAGTGCAGTGGGGCTTTAAGTGGCATCATCTATTTTTCCATCTTTTTCTTTAACATACAGATATGACCCGACCAACAAGGGTTACATCGACCATCAGCACTTCTTGAAGATGATGGGTAAGGAGTTTGCTCCTGGGGATGATGGAGGTGTGAGCAAGCGCATCACGGAGGAATCTTCAGGTACTCTTGAGAGCCACCACCAAACCCAACTTGACAAACAGTGAGTGGGACTAAGAATATCATGATAAGAAATGAATCAGTGTTTAAAGTTAAAGGAATAGTTGACTTGACGTGATTAAGAAACACAAAATATTTGTTTTCATCTTTGATTTAATTCATGGCAAGAGGCAATTTTGCAGAGGTAAACAAAAAGACAGCTCTTTCTTACAATGGCCCCTGTGTATAGACATAGATATAATTTGTATCACACTGTGCTTTTTACGTTGTTGCCACATCAGATTATTTGTATGGGGTTTATGGGCTCATGTCTAAATAGGGCTTTATAACTACATTCATGTTGGTGGGTTGAGATCAGGAAATTTCCCTTCTGGTCTGAGATTAAATGATGATGATGAAAATAATTATTGAATGTAATATATAGAGATATCGATTGCTTTGAGAGGCCTGGCTGTTTTATAGGCTTAAGGGAACATGCGCATATCCTGCCATGAGTAACGATTGGTTAAAACATCACAGAAAATCTGAGACACTGTCTGTTAATCTTCGCTGGAAAAATGACTGAAAGTTTCTGTCGTTTGGGAATCGCAGACAAAAAGCACTGTATGGTGTCCGCGCTCGCACAAAGACAATTTTAACATGTAAACCAATGGGGATCACAGCATGAGGGCATTTTCAAAAGACTATTGACTGGTAGGTGGGCATGGCTAAAATCACGACTCCAATTTCGACCAATCAGATGGCTACATTTCTAAAGTTAGGTATATAATGCACAATCTGATCCTTTAGGATCAACATCACGATCCACCAAGCGTCCAAGGGAGCCTTCATCTCGGTGGAGAAGCTCCTGCAGGATCTCAAGGATCGGATGAGAGACAAGTACGGCTCCTTCCAGGAGGCCTTCGCCCAGCTGGACAAGAGCAAGAGCGGACGGATCACCATCGCAGAGCTTCAGGATGTCCTCCTCAGTCATAACTATCTGGTGGATGATGACACCCTGGAGCAGTTCTTGAAGAGGTGAGAAGAGAGATGGAAAAGGCGGTGATGATGATGATGGTGATGGTGGTGATAAGGTGGTAGCGGTGATGATGATGGTGGTGGTGGAGGAGGTGGTGGTGATAATGATGATGATGATGATGATGATGATGATGATGATGATAGTACTGGTGATGACATTGATGAAAATGATGATGATGATGAAGGTAATATGTAATTGATTGAAATGGAAAAGATACTGCTAAAAATAAAGATAATGATGAGAAGTATGAAATGCAGGATTGTAATTGAAGTAGTGATCGTTATAAGATCGATATCTTGGCAGAAGATATCACAAGACATGTCTGGTTTCAATAAGAGATTTTTATATATTTGAAAATATTTGTGATTGCAAGTTGAATTTCTATTGAGATAGAAAAACAATAAAGAGACATGCTGCTTGTAAGTGTCGGCTTGCATGGTGATGTAGATATACAGTAGGTTTGCGATTGCACCATGTGTGTGAGAGAGAGAGAGGTTTGAGGAGTCCTGAACAGGACTCTGACTCGGTAATCTTTCTTGGAGGAGTGTAGTCCTGAAAAGGACTGTTTGTTATCTTTCTTGGCATATAGTTCTCAGGAGAACTATAGCGCTTGGAGAGGATGAGTGGCTCGACGTTTCGAACAGGTTGACTATCCGTCGTCAGGAGTGGGGAATAGCTGGCGTGCGTGAGCTTAAGTCACCGGTGTGCGGACGTCAGCTATTCCCCACTCCTGACGACGGATAGTCAACCTGTTCGAAACGTCGAGCCACTCATCCTCTCCAAGCGCTATAGTTCTCCTGAGAACTATATGCCAAGAAAGATAACAAACAGTCCTTTTCAGGACTACACTCCTCCAAGAAAGATTACCGAGTCAGAGTCCTGTTCAGGACTCCTCAAACCTCTCTCTCTCTCACACACATGGTGCAACCGCAAACCTACTGTATAAACAATATAGAGACAGTAATCATAATGCAATGTACGTCAGACTCTTCATCAAAACCTTACCACTAAACCTAATTCCTTCTCAGGACTGGGCTACCAACAAGCAAGAGCACCCTGAATTATGAAGATTTCCTGAAGGCCTTTGACGAGGGACGGGAGGAGAGGTACCAGAAGAAGAACCTGCCGGAGGTTCGTCCGGAGATGTTCTCAAGTCTTACCTCAGACAAGGCCCTGCGCAAGCTGAGGAAACAAGTGCAACAAAATGTAGCCACGTTACAAGCAGTAAGTTCAAGCTTTCCAGTGATCAAAACTTTAAAGTCGGTCTGTACTAGTTTGGCCAGGGGGATTAGACCACCCAGCAAGGTCACTGACAGGTGGCTATCTCGTCAACTCCGCTCTCAATTAACATAAGAAAAAGAGGATCATGGGGGACCAACAGGCACCGCTTAGGCATTGTTTTCTATATAGAGGGAGCAAGTAGCTACAAGTAATACAGTGGGGCTTTAGATTTTTTTTGTCTTTCACTTTTTTTGTCTGAATTCATTCAAACTTTCACCAGTCTTGTTTATCTGACTTTTCTGTTTTCTGCCGGAGTAGTTTGCTATCAAGGTTTGAATTCCCTGTAATGCAATCTGCATTCTGACTATTTAATTATATCAACTAAAAAAAGGTGACGTAATGTCACCAGGCTATTCAAAATTGAATGATTTTTCATTAAAGGTGAATGCATTAACATTGCATGAGGTCATAAACTATCTATGTGAAAGTATGCAGAGGTTCATATCACATTTAAAATGTGTAAATTGCTCTCATTTCACTGCCAAATGATTTACAGTCTAGTACAGGAAAGATCTCAGCCTCAATGCTCTTTCTTTTTAACCCTCAGGCCTTTGGTGCGTTCGACAAGGACAAGCGTGGCCGTCTGAGCCCCAGTGATTTCCGTCGAGTCCTCGATCACTTCTGCTTCAAGATGACGGACAAACAGTTCAAGACACTGATGACCAAACTACGGGTGAACTCTGACCTGACCATCAGTTACCCAGCATTCCTGGACGATTTCTCGGCCAACGAACAAGAGGTAAACAACCAACTTTTTTTTTTCTTCAAGTTTTTGTTGACTAGAATTGAAGGTTTTATTCGCTTTTAGTCGCAGCCAATGGCTGAATTGAGAAAGATTTACAATAATGATAACATACATATCTTTTAAAAAATAAATCATTGTAGGGTAAACATGAAAAAGATAAATGAACTTGCATCCTAATAATAATAATAAAAACGTTGCTTATAAAGCACTTACCGACGGAGTCTCTATCCGCTATAACAAACAACAGACTGATAAACAATTACATATTAAACAAAACAAAAACGTGCAAATAAACCTACAAATTACAATACACATCGATGTGTACATGATAAGTTAATCATCAAAAGCAATTTTGAATAAATGTGTCTTAAGACAAGAAGAACTTGCATGAATTCATAGATAAATCTAAATACATAAGAATTATCCTATATGAGAAAATAGGCAATTGGTACACTTTTTAAGTAATGATTATGAATCACGTCTTCTTTCCAGCTTGCACAGAACTGGATCGAGTCAGTCCAGAAGAGTGACGCCCAGAACAACAACCACTCCTCACCCACCATTGATGAAATCAAGCAGGAGCTCCGACAGCTTGTCAAGGCACGCTTCTACCGCTTTGCAGAACGTTTCTCCGAGATCGACTACGCAAACATTGGTGTGGTGGCTCGGGATGACTTCAATGCAGTCCTCAATGAGCTTGCTTTCAGATTGAGCATGGATCAGGTAAGGACATAGAACTTATTGTTGATTGCAAATATATTTATCTAAGTCATGCTTATCAAAGAAACCTTGTGCAACGATACTATATGCACATTGGTCCCAACTGCTAAGCAAGCTAACCTGACAAACCTGCTTTAGCGACCACCTGTGTAGAAAGATTTTTTTTTTCTCCAATTGAAACATGTTCTAAAGGGAGCTGTACATAAAGACCAACTAATTACAATTCTGTTTGTCTCCCTTGAGTGGTCTTTATATACAGGTTTCACTGTAATATCAACTGTCATTTAAATATGTGTTAAAGACCATTTTTGTGTCTCCCTGGGGTGGGTCTTTCTATATAGGTTTGGTTAATTGTATATGCTTATCAAAATATGCAACAGGTAGACCTACAGCTTTCAAGCCTTCTGACAAACTTGAGGAAAGATGAATTACATTCTATGTGGACATATCGTTGACTAGTGGATAAGTCGTCGGACTGTGGATCACAAGATCCGTGGTTCGAGTCACTCCACGGCTATAATATCCTTTGGCAAGATATTAATCTTCATTTGCCACTCTCCACCCAGGTGCTGCCTAGCAGAGCCGGGGTAATACTTGGGAGTGCCTTGAGCACCATGCATGGTGGATATGTGCGCTATATAAATATCCAATAATATTATTATTATTATTTTTCTTGTTGCTCACCTTTCTTCAGTTCAACACTCTCTGGTCCTCGTTTGAGTTGAACCCTTACGGGAACCTGGACTATAGAGCCTTCTTGAAGGACTACGCTGAATGGGAAGATGATGTGTTCCAGGGAGGGGATGAGAGCTGGTCCCAGGCCAAAGGAAATAGACCTGGATCTGTGATGAAAGGACTAGGAACTCCTCTTGTACCCATGACACCCTTGAGCCGTATGGTAAGTCAGTCTGTCTCTCTGTCTGTCTGTCTTTCTCTCTCATGTAATGTACCATCCCCAATCTGTGTTCACCCCCCTCTAAATCTCACTCTCTCTTTGTCTCTATATACCCCCATCCCCCTCATAAAAAAGTCTTTCTCTCTCTCTCTCTCTCTCTCACACACTTTTTTTCCTCTCTGTCATTTGCACAAAAAGCTTGATACATGATTTTGAACAGATCATTATGTATATATACCAGAAAAAAGTTAAAAGACTGGAAAATATTAATTTTGGATCAGGTGATAAATGTGATCTCTGTTTTCACTTATTCATAGTTTTAATTTTGTTTTGCTGTTGTTTGTGTCTACTGCAATGGTCAATGATCCATCGAAGCAGCTATTCAATTTTGATAATAATAGCATCCTGTTAATGGTAATAATGAAAATAACCCACATCAATATATATTGTGGACATATCCATACCAGGGGATGCTCAAGGCGCCTACAAAGAACAACATGTATTAGGCCTAAAAAAAAAAAATGTTGTATTTCACTTTGCAACGGACCCCAAAATCTTGAAATCAATGGTCGGCTTAAATTTTTTTTTTTTTTTTTTAAAGAAAAAAAAGAAAAATATCAGCCCAAAGAGGGAGAAAAAAAGAAGAAAAAAAAGTTTTAAAATAAAAAGATTTCCGACTGACCAACCCAATGGATGTTTTGGCACTTAAAGGCAATACACATCTATTTTTGTTTGGCCTTAAGTCTTAATTCTACTCCTCTTCTCTCATTCTTCCATCGCCATGCAGTCCTACACTCCTGCAGGTCGTAGGTCCATGACCCCTCTGGTCAACGCAGAGAACGCGGAGCAGAGGCTGAGGAAGCAGATCCAGAGGCACTGGCAAGATGTCCACCGCCTCTGCAAGCTCCACGATCTGGACAACTCGGGCGAGGTCGACGTCCAAGCTTTCAGAGGTAAGGATGATAATTTTTGTAATTCATTGGACAACATGATTGTTTATTTAAAGGGATTCGGTAACTTTGTCTCAGATTCTAAAACAAAATCCTGGATTTAGCTCATGCAATGATAATTATAAACCTTTAGGTCAGTCAGGAATCCCATGACTTTTACAGGCCGATCGCCTGTCTGACTATCAAGATATTTATGATTGGAAATCGAAACCAAATTTTGCGTTTGCCAAACGGTTTTCATAACACTACAGTCTATTGGGGAAAACGAGTATGGTAAAACCAGTCACTCAAAGAATTTTACTTTTTTGAGGCACTTCATGATCATTTTGAAGCGCAACTTTTTTGAGGGCTTCAATATTACACCATATCACAGACGCTGATAACAAGTATTTGGTATTGTTAAACAATGCCTTTAAAAGCCAAAGTTTTGGTGCAATATTCTAAAGATCCTCCTTTCATGTTTTTATCCTAGATATCATGACACAATTCAACGTGACCATATCCATGGACGACTTCAGCAGACTCATGACAAAGTTTGATCTCAAAGAAAACGGAAAGTAAGTAGCTTTTGTATTTCTGGGTGGGTATTCAATTTAATACTTAAAGCTAAAGACGAGTTATGGTCATGCGATTGCATTGTGAAAGAAATGTTGTGAAATCGACCAGAAAAGGTTGATCATCTAGCAAAGATATACTGCAAGGTTCTGGAATCATCAAAATGATAACAAATTTGGCCAAGTCTTCATAAAGTTAGAAGCACTGTACACAGAAAGATGTATATGGGACTACACACACGTGCGCGACACATGCATTTCATATCTCTCAACAGGCAAGAGATACACTAATTTACCAAATATATCAATGAGTTGGCGGTTTCCCGTCAATTTTTTTATCATCATGTCCCATGATTTTTTGTTTTCTTCCCGATTTTACCCCTATTTTCCTGATTTTTCCCCTTTCTTGCTAAAAAAAGGAGGAATTTTGTTAGATGCCATTTTGTTTCCCCGAATCCTTTTTTTTTTTTTTTTTTTTACTCAAAAGGGGGTAGTTGAGTAAAAAAAACAAAAAAAATGTTTTTTTGTTTTAGTGCTCACTATCACCCTGCTATATACCACTTCTATTAGATTCACTTTTATTTCTTTCAATTCAATTCCGTACTCCATCAGGTTTTCCTACCTTGAGTTTTTGAAGCACTTCATGTTGAACCTGAAGAAGATCAACGAGGAACCAGAACAAAGATCCCTACTCAGCAGAGAGAAGATACACCAGTCGAAGATTGTAGTAAGTTATTTATCCTTACAATTGAATGTCTTTGGGATTAACATTACTGAAAAGGTATTGTGGCAGTGTTGAATGTGTCATAGTCGAATGGTTAAAGCACTTTGACTTGAAATTTGAAGGTCGTGGTTCGATCCCTGACACGGCACCAATGTACTTTGGCAAGGCATTAATCTTCATTTGCCACACTCGACCCAGGTGAGGTAAATGGGTACCTGGCAGGATATCCTTGAAATGCTGGAGCGCTATAATGGCAGCTAGGCTAAAGCCGGGGTAATAATAAATGCGCCTCGGAATAGAATTTCTAGATGGACTGCGCTTTAGAAATGACTATTATTGTAATTATTATTATTAATGTCTGTGGGATTAACATTACTGAAAAAGTATTGTGTCAGTGTTGTGGTATAATGGTTCTTTCAATTGACTGTCAATAGGAAGGTTGAGGGTTTGAATCCCAGTTGGGCACTAAAGGGCTCTGGCCACTCTCGATCCAGGTGTAAATGGATACCTGGGCCCTGTATTACAAAGAGTTGAGATTCATTCAAATCAATCGGAACCTGAAATTAATCGCAACTGTGTACTTCAGAAATAGGAGTTGAGATTAATTTGAAGCGAATCAATCACAACTTTTTATAAGAGGGGGCCCAGATCCTCAAGTGCTCAATATTGGACACCTTAGTATACTTAACCACAGTAATAATATATTGCATTGCACTTTGATTACTGTTTTTGTTACTATTGTTGTTGTTGATGTTGTTTTAAGTTTCCCCTTAGGGTTTCCCATGGGTACACCATGACTCCTCTAAAAGTTGACTTGAAAAGGGTAGAGCACATTATTAAAGTGAAGTTGAAGCGTCCTGGCTTCTTCATATTAAACTCTTCTGCATAGGCAACCAAATAGGTCACAAATAAACAAAATAAACAAATGGCATATCTAGAAATCTATCGACAAGGGAGCATATTTCACTGGCTTTATCCTATGTAATTACATGTACCACTTTAAAAGATGATTCACAGCACGAAATCACAACAAACTGAAGTATTGATATAAATAAACTAAATCAATTGATGAACAAGCCCTGTCCTACCAACATCGATGGATTAAAGGGGTGTATAAAATACAAGCCATGCTTTTTAAGTAGACTCCTCCACTATGTTTTTTCACTGTGCCAATTAATTTAAACTTGTATGATCATTTGTAAAATGTTTGGTTAATATTATGTTATTGAAGTTGTATGTATTTCATATTAATTTGATTATGTTATATCATGTGGAAAATAAAAAAACCTTGAAGTAAAGTAAGTAAGTAAAGTAAAGATAGCCAAGAATACTCCTGCCTGAGATTTAATAATCTATTTGTTTGCACCCACAGATCAAACCTGGAAGCCGGATGTCTGGTGCCATGCTTGAGGCGATGCTGCGAATCCGCGACACCATCACGAACAACTGGAAGAAGATGCGACGCACCTTCCGCCTCCTCGACCCCACAGCCGAGGGTGCCATCACGACGAACCAGTTCCGCGACACGCTGCGTCAGTTCAGCATCAATCTGTCCGAGGAAGAGTTCTATCAATTGACGACGTACTACGATAAAGCCCTCGAAGGCAGAGTCCCCTATAATGATTTCCTTAGAGCTTTCTTGCAGTAATATTGAAAAGAACGAAAGACTGAACTCTAAAGTTTAAATACTTTCCTGAGATATTTCTTGTAGAAGCTGTAAAGAAAGAAAGGAAAGATAGAAACTTGAATATTTCCTTCAAGATTTCTTAGGGTAGAAATAGAGATATTTTTGGTGAACTTTCTTGGAGTGCACGCAAGAAATGGTGAGTAGAAAGAAAAGGAGAGCTGTCTCGCAGTTTGTGTATCCGAGAAATGTAGAAAAGAGAGACATAGACCCATATGCTGAGATCTTCCTTGAAGTGAGCGCAAGAAACCAGACATTCCAAACCTTTTTTTATACTGCGCTCACCTGATTTTTTTCTCAAAAAACATCAAATATGAGAGAAAATGAGATTAGTAGAAGAAGAACTTGTTTTTAGTGGTAGCTAATTGCATTATAAATATTGACCGGCAAGCTTCCCTCCTCTTCACTCTCTCAAAGACATTTACGCAGTTTATCCAGAAAAGAATTTAAAAAAAGGCTTGAAATAAGTATAACTGTGACGTAAGATTTATGTCTGATTTGATCAAACATCGTCTCATGTGAATTTTGTTTTCTTGGAAAAAATATATACACCAGTACTTGTCTTGGCCTCTTTATTGTTCAGAAGCTTCAGTGGGCTAGCCATGCCCTAAGAGTATCATCCCTTTCACTTTATTCACACATATTTATGATTATTTATTTCAGTTCAGTTTTCAGATCACTAGTATGTAGAGAGCTGTTGAGACTGGAAGTGCTGCACTGATTTAACTGACAATCTTATTTCTGTATAGCTCCCTCTATTCATCAAGAAAGGCCAGTCAATGTCACATATAGTTATGGAAATATACAAAATGATATACTTTGTTAAAGAAGGATGATGTAGATGCTGCTAACGTACAATAGTTATTTATGTATAGGACGGAATTAAAGCACAAAGCTCTTTTTTTTTAGGCTGAATAACCACTGTGTAGGAATCATCTTATAGCTTCCCTTGTCTTTAGTTTTTGTTGTAGTGCACAAAATATAAAGAGACTGACCAATTGGATTGAAGGGTTTAATTGCGGGACGCCTCATCGTCATCATCATCTTAACCATGAATTTGTTTTAGGGTTAGGGTAGACTCTGGCTTAGACCCTAGGGTCCAGGTTAGGGTTAAGATGAATTACCAACTGAATAAATAGACCATTTTCACTTACTAAGCTGGCTTTGGTGTAAAGAATGTACAGCTACATATATATTTAATTGCGTAGATGTTGAATTTTTTTTGTAAATATGGATTACTTCTATGACCTATACTCTGTGCCTATTTTAATTACTGAAAGGGTGTGTGCTCTAAGACAGGAGGTTCAGCAACAGAGGGCAGCATAATCCTCCTTATAGGATGCGGGTTAGAAAAGATCAAACTTTAATAATTTGTTCATGTTGAAAGCTGTGTGAAATGTTCGCTGATTGGCACGGTACTTTGTTTGATATACTAAGTATTATATATACTATGAATTTTATTATGACCAAGGTGATCAAAAATTGTTTAAACAATTTGATTACACGAAACAATTGAAGTGTATTTTGGCGTTTTAAATGTATTCATATTCAGCATTATCCTCAAAAGACCAGTATGTACTCTTTGTAACAAATTAAAGGTTAGCATTTGTTCAGTTGAGATGTTGAATTTGTCACGGTTATAATCGAGTATGAACAAATGTCTTACCGATATTCTCAAACCAAAGGTGGAAGGTGCTTTTGCATTCAGCATTTTCGGGCTTAATATTGTTCTAGTTTTACAAAGATAAGTAATTGTATGCCTTAACTAAAGTTTATACCACCCAAATAAGTGCTCTTTCTAATCATTCTTCCATTTGCAGTTACACATTTTAATAAGGAGGCAGAAAGAAAGTAGCTACTTAGCACTAATGTTATTATAAATATTTGATGTAAACACAATTTGATCCTTGATCAAAATATATACTTGAGTTGAATATTCAAATGTGCTTTCTCTTAAACCATTCCGTCCAGATCAATGGCTTTCATTTAGTAGGAAATATTTCATTTCTTTCATGCAGATATATACAAGTTTTGATTCAGAAATATATTTTTGAGAGTATTATTGCAAACCACCGAACAATTATTTTTGATGCATTGTGTCATCACAAGATAATGCTTTATTTTTTTCCAGAGTTGTATTGAATTTTGTACAAATATGAACAAATATTTTGCCTTGTAACTTTCAGAAAAGTGCTGCTTCAAATATTTTATATTTATCCGTCCACTGTGTAAATAATCGCCTGTTGACATTATTCATGCAATATAATCGATTTGTCCAAAGCATTTTTTTCTATTTGTAAAATATTTACATGCATTTTGTGTGAAAAAGTATTGCTGTTTGATGGAATATAGTCTATATATACTATTGGGGTATGAACAAACAGAAAATTAACACTTCTTGTGTATGACACAAAATATGGCGATTTTCATGTGCCAATAGGTTGTTGGATAAGTGAGTTGGTAGCACAGACATAGGTTATACTGCTATACTGAGATGCGCATATATATATATATATATACCTGTTTACAGTATAGGTGATTTTTAAAAAGAAGATACGCCTCACCCCTTTTTGACATGTCATATTTTCGTTAACTTTGAGCAACACAGGGGCCCTATATCAATTTTTATACATCTAATTGTAATTATAATACATATGCATGGTTTCTCAATGCAATGCTTTTGAGCATAGATTACAACATGTTGCATAATTCATTTTTGTGTGTGTACAATTTATGATAATACTTTTCATCTTTGACCTAAAAAGATTCAATTTTGATGTTTGTATCTTCGCATGCTTGATGTAAATTTGTTTATGCTGTAAAATGATTGTCTACAGTGTGTACAGGATACAGAATCTCACCTGGTGAATTATACGTTGGTTTCTAAGGGTCCTGATTGGTTAGTTGCTAGGTCAATGCACTTTTAAACTTATTTTTCTCATTCATTGAATTACATGTTAGTACAAGGGCTGTTACTAGGCGGTGCTCTTATCCTATGTAATTTCTACAGATTTTGCTTTGTGCGTCGATGATCAATATTTGCTTCATAATACTTGAATAGTCCTTTAAACTGGGCAATATTTGATTTGTATTATTTGAGCAGATTTAAGCATTTATTAACATTCAATCCGTCCTTAGATTCAACAGCAAACATCAATATTTAGTATTATTGTCAAGGTATTTTGGAGAATATAACATGGATGTATTTTTTTTTCTTGAATTGCCCTATGTACTTTTTCATTATATATTACGTAATGATATTATTATTAGTCAAATTAACTTCTTATTCGACATCATGAACTTGAGAAAGATATGATTGGTAAACATCAGTATTGATAATTGTCACGTTGGTCAATAAATACTTGTGATGCAATTTTGTTAATTAAGAGGATATAATTTGAGGATAGAACTGGACTATTCAACGACAAAAAGTTAAAGAAATGAAATATCATTCCTGAATGCATCCATTTATGCAATATAGCTGGCTGTTTTTAATTTGTGTATTGTTATCATTAATTATTCAAAGGTCCTAACTTTTAAGTTCTTTTACTCTGAAGATAACTTTACAAAACTCTATTGAGAGCCAGAAAGATGGTTAACTTAATGCTGAGAGACTTGGATACCGGTAATTGGATTAATGCCCTTTTTTACACTTAACAGAAGGAAAATGTTTTGATTATCACCCAAATCATAATTTTGACAAAAAAATACTGTTGTTTAACTTTAATGTTTATATTTATATGGTAACTAACATTTTACTTGATTGAAATACATTTATATTTTCTTGTATTTTCGAAGTCATGTTTTGTTGCTTGATACTTTACTCCCAATACATTTGTGTACATTGTGCTGTAAATAAAGAGAAACTTAACTCTAGTGTTGGCTGTTGGAGATTATTTATTTTGCTTCATAGTACCCGTTTCACAAAGCCTTTTTTCAATGACAAATGACAAAAATCAGTGATGAATCTGCTGATAACCAATCAGAAGCAAGGATTTCCCTAGCTTATAACAAAAATTGTCATTTGTCACTGGTGACAAGTTTTTGTGAAACGCCCCCAGGTGTATGGAAGGATTTTTTTTTTGAAAACCTAATCAACATCAGTGCTGTTCTTCCTAAGTGCCCTTAATTACCATTACCCCCCCCCCCCCAGCAATTACCAGGTACCTACTTACACCTGGGTAGAGAGTGGCCAATGTGGATTTAATGCTGTTCTTCCCAGATTGTTTATGAAAGTGACAAAGCCGTCAGAAATCTGTGATAAGCAAAATAAGGATCTCGTGTGTTAAAGGTCTCCGAAATAGAAAGTGGCAAGTGTGGATTAATGCTGTTCTTGCCATATTGTTTATAAAGGTGACAATCAAAGGTCTTTGAAATCTGTGACAAGCAAAATACGAACCTCATGTGTTTTTGAAGCATTATCATGCGCCAAAAATATGAATGAAAAAGACAAAGTAACTAAAGTTCACAATGTATTGAAAAGAGAGGATTGGTATAATAAATGAATTGGGAAAAGAAAGATTAGAAGGTGCAGTCCAGTATACAGATGAAGGCTCTTGAGTCTAATATGATCGAGAGGTGATCGGTCCGGTCCTTGCTTGCATGGCGCTTACATCCTTGACACACATTTTACATCTCTCGACCCAGGGGGTGTTTCACAAAGATTTCTAAGTCGAACTAAACTCTAAGTTAGACTTTAAATTACGGAGAGCCATTTGTAGCCTTATAAATGAAATACATTCGAAAGCAAAAATCAAGTATTTTAGACTTTTCATAAATCCCACATCAAGAACATGTAATCTCCCATGATATTAGAAAATATGGATTAAATTTTAAATAATTTTAAATAACTTAGAGATAAGTTCAACTTAGGATCCTCGTGGGAGATGGGAACCTGGAGATGATGGGACAAGAGAATTTGCAGAGTCCGCAGGAAGGACAGTATTAATACCGATAAAGTTAACCGAACTCGACTTAGGCCTATGTTTAAAAATTGGCAGAGGTGAATCCACAATTGCATGACCCCCAAAAGGGGCAGAAATGACCTTGGTAATCTCCGCGGTATATTAAAAAACAAGAGATTATATCACAAATTAATATCATAGCGCTTTTCGCGGGCGGTCGATGTTTAATAATAATTATAGCTCAATACTAATATTATCTTTTTCTAATATAAATCATGATGTTGTTTATATTCCTTTTCCTATAAACTTGGCTTATGCTTTTCTTAGCAACACCCCTCCCGTTTAATAAGTGCACCCTTTTTTTACCCACAATTCCCGTTTTTTGTTTAACTTGTGCCTTTTTTTAAGGCCCTCACAAAATTGAACCTCCATAAATCGGAGCATGTTTAAAGAAAGTTATCATTGTAATAGCCATCGATCCCATCGATCACCTGGACCGGAACGACTTTTTCGTTGGGTTGCTGATGCATACCTATTGATTGATTGATTGATTGATTCGACTTTATTCCATTTCATACATCAATTATGGGGGAGATGTGAGAAGTTTAAGCTGTAAGAGACATGTATTTGTGTATTACATTATTTTTTAACCCTCTAATAAAACTATAATATGTGGGTTTATCTCTAACTGGATCTGAAATAGAGTTCCAAAGTTTTGAGACTGAAAATACAAATGATTTATTAGAGGGCAAAGTTCTTGTTTTTGGTTAATGAAACAGCCAGGCAGACCGAGTGGGATAATGATGAAGATTGACATTCTTTGTAAACATTGAATACAAAATATTTGGCAGTTCATTTATATTTAAATAATAATAAATAATCCCAGATTATAACTGTTAAAATCTGTTTTCTTTAGAATTCTATGTGTGTGAAAAAGTGCATTCGTGTGCGCTTGAAAATCAGAAAGACATATAACACTATTAACTCCAAAGATTCCTGACAAGCCAGAATATGTAATTGAAATAAACATTTTCATTAGCAGCAACAAATTAAACTAGACTTTAATTCGTCACTTAGACGAATTAGGTGATACGTATGATATTGGTTTACATAACAAAGAATGCATTACACGATATCATATTATTTTATAAAATGCTTCTCCCATAATGATCTATCCATATGTCAAGTTTAAATTGTGTCGATCCCTTGATCATTATGGATCTAGGGAAGATAGATTGAGACAATTATGACCATTGACTCTATGCAGTAACCAGTTACACCTTTGACTCTAATTTACATCATGAAGAACGCATTTTGACGATTTTATCTTATTCAAAGAAATGAACATGTAATTGATAAATAAGAGCTTATGCCTGAATAATTAAAAGTGAATAGTGTATGACGTCACGATGTCCCGGCGTAAATGAAAAGTCAAAATAAATGTGGGAATACATTAGCGTTCATTTTGAGTTGTCGACGTGAGATTCGCTAGTTGCTTGAAAATAAAGTCTTTAAATATCGGATGGATATATACTGTCACTGTATAAGGAATGTGGCTTAGAGGGATATTGATCTGCCAGTCTTTCTCGAAGGCTTGTCAATTAAAGGAATACAAAAAATTGAATGTATTGCGCTCAAGAAACTACATACAGCATTGCCAGTAAATTTCACGAGATCAATGTTAAAATCTCCCATTATATAAACCTGTTTATGTTGAGTATAAGTTTTAAGTTTTCTGTAAAACATTTTTAAAGACAGGGATGAAATCATTGATATTTGATTGGGGTTTTCTATATATGACAAGTACAATAATATTCTTATGTCTCGGCAAGTTGCTTTCAATAAACAGTGATTCATAATTGTATGATGGGTATAATATAAATATATCATTGCGTATTTCATATTCAAAATTGTCAGCGACCAATAGACCAACACCTCCACTCTATCCTACTTGGCGATTAGAATGTATAAATGAATAACCAGACACATTGAATAATAGTGGCGTACTGTCATTAATCAAAGTTTCAGAGAAATCTTTAAATAAAGTACAGATAAAATTGGATAAAGCATTACGATGTATGTTTAAACTACGCGAATTAAAATGTAAAATACTAAAATGATAGTCAATGTTACTGAATTCAGTCGTAAAATACTCGTCAATATAATATTAACAGTTCAGAAACCTACTGAAATGAAACTCTTTTTCGGATAAATAGTTTAAATCATTGATATCTTTATATGTATCTGTAGTATTACTACCAAATATTGAATGAAGTTCGTCATTATTCAAGTCTTGAATAGGAAATGAAGAATGAGTACAGAGTGGGTAATTAATGTAGCCAAATGCTCATGTTCCCAATAACGCTCATGTTATGTATTTTATTACCAGAAAAAAAAAAATGTCAGTCAGTCACTCAAAAGTGTATGACAGTAAAGTCTAGAAAGGGAAAGGGTTTCCTTACATAATTTGAATACGAGGACACTGCTAACGTTTAAGTTTCACAAATAAGACATACGTGATATATTCAACATTTCAACATTCAACTGAAAATTGTGACATGATCCCATCATCTGATCAAAAAAAAATAAAAGCACCGTTTTTATAGCCCATGGTCTCAGCTATAACATACCCAAATTTGGGAAAAAACAGAGCACACATAAGATAGATAGTGCTCAAAGATGAATGTCATGTAGATTCATGATGTGAACAAAATTCACCTTCCATAGACATAACACGCAAATTAAGAAAATTCTGACATGTGGCCTTTAATCGAAGTTTGTACTATGATGACATCATTAAAATGAAAATTAATGTGTATTGATCTTGTGGACAATTGCCTCGACTACAACATATTTAAATCTAGAAGAGAATGGATGAATATCGAGAGAAATACACTACATTTTCCATAAATATAATGACGTCATAATATGCATTTTTGTATTTTGACTTCCAAGGCCATTATGATGACGTCAAGATGGACTTAAAGTCCAAATGAGATATGAAATCATATCTCCGACTCATACTCTATCTAAATATGGACAAAAAATAGGCACTCCTTATTCATCTCAATGGACTTTTTATGGGCATTTTTTGCCCATATATGCTATGTAATAAAAAAATCGCGCGTACGGACGGTTATCTTGAACAGACGCTCATTCCGTTATTAATAGTGATAAAGAGATAAACATGGTATCAAATTGTTCGGAAAAATATGAGGAATGTTCTGTCAAAAGTTTTTGCGGGGGAATTATTTTTCGTTCGGCCGTGACGAACGAAAACGTGCAAAAATGCGTGTTTTGCGTGATTTTTTATGAAATGCTTACAATAGCCTGAAACGTATGCAAAAAAAATTTAAGACGATTTTAAGCAATTTCAAATTTTACGCGCGCATTTACGCGCGCACGTAAGCGTACGCGCATTTTTGCGCGCATTTATTGATCGGAAATTGACCGGACCAATATTGACCTTGATCGTGATAAATATGAATGAGAAATTGCTTTCTGTTATGAAGTTATGGTCATGAGTTGATTTTCACAAAATGGCGCCTAGATGACGTCACGATAATCTTGAGTCACTAAAAAGTCACGCAGTTCTAAGTTAGACTAAGATCTATCTTCATGGCAAGTTTCATGACAATGGGCTGATCCGTTCTTGAGATTTCTTGCGAACAAAATCGCGGAAGAATAATAAGAATAATTTTTGTGAATAAAGAAAAATCTTGACGAAATCAATAGGTGATACGTATACTTCGTACGTATCACCTAATAACTTGAAAGCATGTTTACAATCATCGACAGCATTTGCAGCATCTTCTGTTCCAGCTACACCCCCTGAATCATTACAAAGCAAGTCCGCCCCCGAAGAAAAGGAAAACAAAAAACCCGATTCCCAAGTTCGTGCCGAGCACCCACACAATGGAATGCACAGGAGCATTGAACAGGACTTCTGTCGGCTCGCATAGATTTCTTTTTCTAAGCATAATGGGCGCACACTTCCAATTCCATCAAGGGTCTTTTTGCAATGACGATATTATTCGTCATTTCCTTGTTTTCGTTCACATTCTGCCCCATTAATATTCTTGTTTGCATAATCTGACCTTCAAAATGCCATCTTTGCACTGTAAATTCAAATCCGAAACCGACTCCGTCAAAAAATCTCTAACATATTTGAAAAACGGACCTCTCAGAATCAAAATTGCCATAACATTCTCATACCATTTCCGTTTCGTCTCAATTTCTTGCACTATCTTTATCTCAAAATTGCACAAAGCCATGCTCTAAACTTCTGGGAATTTGCTTTTTTTTTCTGTGGCCGTATCTCCATCGTTTCTGGCCAAACCCGTACCCTTTTTGGATTTAGATACTTGAAGAAATGCCCTTTCCAGCCAAGTACAAAATTATATACCCTAACGCTGACCAAATTTGATAAAATTGCCCTCCAAATTCGCCATTTCTAAGAAATTGCGAAATAACTTCAACTTGCTCTAAAATGACGATCCTTTTACCTACGCCAATGAAACTTAAAATACACATGTATCCAAGCACGTGGCAAATTTCTGCTTAGTTTGGTAAAATTTAATGACGTCAGCGCAAAATGATTGCACTCACTGCACCCTATCAAGGCGACCGGCTCGATGGGGGGGGGGGGGAGGAGAATGTATCTGACTTTCATCGAATGTCTCAGTCAACGCCACACCCTTTTAATATTAATATTAGCCGTACGTGATATCTCTATCCAGCGGTTTTGAGGGTATTAGGGACTTATTTGATCTACACACAAAAAAACATTTTATGAATTTACTTCCATTCTCAAAGTATAAAGGGTCAATAAAAAAAAACGCTGTAAAACTAAAAGTGAGTGTGTTACATTCAAAATCACAGCAAGTAATACCCAAAAGGAACACACTAAGGGTATTCTTTTATCGTAGTTGACAATCGATTGCGAACACAGACCTATAATCTGATCACCTATACCGTGGTCACTATCAAACGTTAATGTATATTCATAATTTTATTGACTCTAATCTGTTCCATGTTCAAAATTGTTGAAGGGTTCACGTTGGCTAAAGAGCCAGAAATGTTATTCTTACCGTACCATAGCCAGCCATGGTAAAATCTCTTTTTAAGTGCTGCCTTATTGTTCTTATTTCTAATGGTTTCTTTGCCCTTGGTTGAGCATATAGAATTAAAAAGCATCCGGTTTGTGATTCATCCCTCTCTACAATTTATCCCACCATAACGAAATTGTTTTTCTTCTGGAAATGGAAGAGTCAATACTTTGTTCGGCTAGTGGTAAAAATATAAGCTAGGAGGTCTCTTTTACTTCGTGATTTTTTGTTGTTGTCATGAACTAAATAACAGAGAGGTTAACACTTATGGAGTGTACACAGGCACAATGACACTCACTCAAGTAGTTGAAGCGGTGCCAAAAACAGACGCCATAATATCAAAAAGGGGAATCCCTCCGAAAATTAACTCTAATTTTACCAGGCAGGATGGTGTATGGGATGTACGTGCAGGGTCTGTACACAAGAGCTTTAATTGCACAGTATGGGTTAAAATCACGGAATTGTGCGTGAAATCACATCCAATCATGCATAAAACTCTATTGATCAATAAAGCTTCAAAATTACAAAATGAGCTTCGCAAACTACAGGAATGGTCTAATAGGAATGATATGAAACTCAATGCCTCTAAATGTTCAGTTATGCAGATCTCCTTTTGTAAGCAACCTGTACAACAGACGGCCTTGTTTATACCCAACTATGTAATGTAGAATCTCCCAAAATATTGGGTTTAATCTTACAGAGTGACCTAAAATGGAATAAACACGTGACTGACCTCTTGAAGAAAAGTAATGAGAAGTTATACATACTCAGGAGACTGAAATCATTTAAACTACCTATTGTAGATCTGATCACCATATTTAGAGGATATATACGACCGATTGTAGAGTACTGTGCCCATGTTTTCAACGGAGCTCTTACAAAACAGCACATCTATGCACTTGAATCAATTCAAAAGAGAACATGTAGAATAATTCTGGGTAGTAGTTATACTTCATACAATGTCGCATTAGTGACTCTTGAGGAAAGTAGAAAACAATTATGTCTTTAATACGTTTGCTCATAATCTGTACCCAACTATGATTTAGTTTTAACGTAGGAAATTATATGTTTTACAACCCACTCTGGAATATGTTTATCTTTTTACAGAGACATCAATTTGTGAACTGGCAACATAGAGCAACATTTCGCTGACTTTTAATTTTCAATGAATATGAATTGTTAAGGACATAGGTGCAATAATTTCAGTATTAGCTTTTTAACTAATTTGTATGTTATGTATTGTATTACTCTAGAATAATTATAATTATTACTATTGTGAACTTCAATAGATTTTAAAACTGTACAAAATATATAGTGATTGATTTTAAATAGCTACACATGAATAATGTTAAATGTTACCAATACTGTTTGAATGAATGATTGTAACAAATGAAATATAATGTTATGTAATGAAGCTCATGTATATGTAAACATGCACAATTCAGCATTTTGGCTGCGAGGCATTGTTGAATAAAACCATTATTGAATTGAATTGCATCTGACAAAAGTGGTTTCTCTGCGGAGCCAAAAGGGCAAGGGTATTAGCCCCAATACTTTGACACAAACTTAACGCCCTTCTGGCTTCAAACAAACGAAGGGTAAACAAGGAAGGTATTACAAAATGACAATTAGCTGGCTTTCAACAAACAGCAGACCGCAGAACTGATCCAAAGACAATAATTCATCATCTCTCTTTCACATTATTTACATAGTCAGGGGAATGAAATGCATATTTGTTTACGCAGTCACATACATCTGCACACCAATGGAAATCTTTTTAGCGTGTGTGTGGGTGTGTGTTTGTGTGAAAGGGTATTCAAGGTTCACAATATTGTTTTGCACATCGATTTTTCTGCTTATATGCAAGAACGGTGCTAGTGTCATGAAATTTGGGACAATTTGTGTTCTTGTTATATCTTCCTTATTTCATATGTAGACCGGAAATGATGACTTGCAAATCGGCAACAAGTTTACATGACTGCCTATAAATATGTATTGACTTTTTTTTTTAAAGCTTCCGGTTGCCCAAATACCGATGAAATGTGAAACTTATTTTAGCGTCCTAACTTAGAATTGTAAGTCAGGAAATAAGTAATTACCATATGATTGTTATTACATATTATCATAGCTACTATTACCATCATTATTATTATTAGTAGTAGTAGTAGTACCAATATTATCATCGTAATCACATGTGCCATTATCATTGTTAATATTATTATTATTATTATTTTTATTATTATTATTACTACTACTATCTTCATCAACACCATCATCATCATTTTTTTCTTCTACTTCTTCGTTGTTGCTTAATATAATTACATTACTCTCTTTGTTGAGAATGCCATATAAGTCCTATTCTTTCAGAAAGTTTCACTCGTACGTAATTGAACATTATGGTATGAACCCTACCTCTCTTTTATAGGGCTGCCTTTATTTCGTAGAAACACGGTATTTGTGTTATGTATAGACATAGACTATCCTCCTTCAACACACAAGCACACGTGAGCATGGGAAAGGTGAATACCTTTTGAAAGTACAGTATATATAGATGTAAATGTAGAGTAGATGATTGTGACGAAACTGAGATCATTGTAAAGTACCTATCATCATCCAATTGTTGTCTGTATGATATGTTTCCTTTTACATTGATTACAAATCATATATGAAGTCATTTGGGTGATATAATTATATCGTGAAATGTTTTATTGTATTGACAAAATAAAAAAGGAAAGATTAGCAACAACTAATTGATTTCTCTGTCGCGTTTGGGCACGACGAGTGAAACATTTTCAAAGCGTGTGCGGCAATACCCTTTTATCTTAAGATAGAAAAGCCGTTCAATTATTGTATGAAATCTAGTACCTCAATTACCCCTGGTACGTTATAATGTGTTTTGTATTGATAATTAAAGATAAACTTGAGTTCTGGTAATGCGATTGCATTGTGAAAGAAAAGGTGTGGAATGGATCAGAAAAGTTGATCATATAGCATGTAAGTAATGGTGTGTAATGCAAGGTTCTGGAGTCATCAAAATCATCATAAATTTGGCAGAGTCTTGGTAAAGTAACAGTCACTTTATACACAGAAAGATGTATATGGGACAACACACATGGTGTCGGGGCTAGTACTACCCGGATTTCCTTATCTTTCTATGCTCATTACTCAGCCAGTATACATTTTCTTCCAAAATTGTTTGGCACATAACATTTATTTGTAATCTTGATCATTCAGTGTAAGTTTCGTTAGATTCTGTGAGAATTCATTTTCTTTTTTTACTAGAACTCAAGTTTATCTTTAACTTGAACATAAAACCCAGAGAGAGAGAAAAACAAACAAACATATTTTCTCCTTAGCCAAGCATTTAGCAAGGTCTGCGTGCACACTTTCAATGTCTTAGCCATTTGTGTTTAAATAAATGCTAAAACAAACAGAGAAACACACACACACGCACACGCACACGCACACACATACACACACACGCACACACGCATACACACGCACCCACACACACACACACAAACACACACGCACGTGTATGGGTACCCTTTCATCATTGTTTTTTATTCCGAAAATAGACCTATATTTAAATAATATAACCTTTATCTTGGTTACTGCCAAACGTTAATGTCATGTCATAATCATATTGGCTATAAACTGTTCCATTTATTTCTAATTCTTGAACGGGGTCACGTTGGATAAAAAGTCAGAAATATTATCCTTATCACACCATAGCGAGACATTGTACAATCTTTTTTCCAAGTTCAGCTTTTTATCGCTCAAATGTTCTTATATGCCTTTGGTTGAGCTAATAGCAAGTAAAACCATCCGGTGTTAAAGTCATCCCTCTCTACATTTCATTCCACTTATAACGACATTTTTTTGTTTGCTTTCGAAATAATAGACTTCAACAGTTTGTCTGGCTATTTGTAAAGAGGTGAGCCGTGAAGTCTCTTTTACTTCACGAATTCTATTTTGTCACAAACCGAATAACACAAAGGATATAATTCATGGAGTTTACACACGCACAATGGTACGCACTTCAGTATTTGAAGCGGTGCCAAGAACAGACGCCATAATATCAAAAAGGGGAATCCCGCCGAAAATTAACTCTAATTTTACCAGGCAGAATGATGTATGGGATTTACGTGCAGGGTCTGTACAAAAGAGCTTTAATGCTGAATGGCACAGTATGGGTTAACACCACGAAATTGTGCGTGAATTCACATCCAATCATGTATACAACTCTACTGATTTACAGTAGACTTGAAAGGTGTTTTGTACTCTTTCCAAACAATGTACATAATGTTCCTTTCATGATGAAATCATAGAAAATAAAGTACGTTAACCCTTTACTAGGATGCAACATACTTCGTGTAAGCGAGAAATAATCAAGTCCACAACGCTGTAAGCCGACTGTGTTGGTATTTGGCTGAGGTAAAAGACTTGTGCCTTTCTGACCGGGTAAAGATTCAGAATCCCTTGCAAAAGTCTTTGTTTACTACAAAACTTAGCAGTGAGCACTAGTCTTTCCCAAATGAATGCATGTAACCGATCTGACTATTGAAGTAAAATTAGCTGGCTCAGGAAATAGTTAGCAATGGGGGAAAAAATAGTCCATGATTTACGAACTTGTCGAATATATGAATGCATTCAAATGTTTAAGCGAGGCAATGCCGTGATAACCTGAGTATCATCTCATATGAAGGTAAATTAAGCGAATTTGAATATGCTGCTCCATGGCTGCAAGAAGCCAGGGTGCGATATCAAATTATTAAGGAAAGAAAACACTCGTTCAGTCAAGTAAGGAATATCTCTCTTCCACAGAATTCTATTCAATCGTGTCTCCCAAATGTCGTACATTGGCAGCATCTGAAATGGAAGTGTGTTACGGGTCAGGCTATTCCATGACCTATGTGTAAGCAAGAAATCCGTTTATGAGTTTTGCTGTAGCTGGGACTTACAACCAACTAAAACCAAAGTCGCAACAGTTTGTTTTCCTATCCGTCCAAGGGGCGGGTCGTTTAGATCCCTTCTTGGATTTATATTTTATTCAATTCTGTCTCTTTCCTTGCTTTCTCCATTCGTGGTACATTTGAGTAGATATTGACGAGCTCATGTGTATCTCAATCCGGGGAAGCAGGTTTAACGTTCTCAGAAAAGCCTCCCAGGCGACATTGGCTGTAACTGAGAATTAATGTCTAACACAAGGGTACTACACCACGTTGACTTCTTTTCAACCAGGACTTCCATAAAGAAGACTTCGTAAAAGTCTTTTGGTAAGACGTGCACCCTCCATGGACGGCAATGCAACGAATAAATACAATTAACTGAAAATAATTCACCATCATCATCTTCACCTCCATTACCGTGGTCACCATACTCATTAAAATACTGGACAGGTCATCTTCGCGTCGTCGTCGTCGTTGATATCATAATTAAGATTATCATCACTCGTATTTAAGTCCTCATCTTCACTGCATTGTCATTACCATACATAGTTCATAAGAGTTAATATTTGTTTTTTCTTCATGATTAATTCAACTATTAAAGGATAAGAAGCAGCGTCCTCCACGCAAAGTTAGTATTTTAATTATTTTGTAGTTAGAAACGTCAGTAGGGGGCAATTTTGTTATGACGAATTGTGTCAAAAAACATGTAAAACGTGGACTCATTTTAACCTTCTTTGGGCAAGACTATTACAATCATTGAATATTTTGTACGTAATTTACTATAAATGTATGTCTCCGTGAAAATAACAAACGTTTCAACCCTTTATTTTTAGAGGGAAATGGAAGGGGTGAAATGCACTCGTCTTTTATTGAATTAAATGTTGATGATTTCTGATTGTTGATGAAAAATTGGAAAAAGAGAATGAGAGAAGCCAAACAATGGAATATGAAAGAACAGGCGCGTACGCAGGGGGGGGGGGGGGGGTGGGGTCGGACCGCCTCGAATGTTGTGTGTGTGTGTGTGTGTTTTGGAGGAAACCCCCCCTCAATTATTTAAAAACAATAAAAAAATAAATATAAAAAGAAATTTAAAAACAATTGTGCTAATGGGTGACCAAAACAGGTGACCTTACCCCCCCCCCCCTCCCCCATCGGAACGAAATATCGATCGGCTAATTTTTCAAATTTTCGGGACCCCCCCCCCCCCCCCAAAAAAAAAAAAAACTCTTACCCCCCCCCCCCCCCCCCCCCCCCCCCCCCCCCCCCCCCCCCCCCCCCCCCCACTGGCTTATGCAGCGGCTGGCTGGGTCGTTGTGAAATTTTCGGCGCGATTTACAAAAAAAAAAAAAAAAAACGTTCGAAAAAATCCTGCGTACGCGCCTGTGAAAGACTAATATTTGAATGACTTTGAATATTTACATTACGATTCAGTTTACTGCAGAGGACTTTGGAACTTATGAGTAAACAACAAAATTGACAATTGCCCATTGCGATTATGAATTTGAAAAACAGAAAATCAGTGTAGCGTATACGTATGCTGGTAACGGACTGTCTACTACGAAAGGTATAGATTCTTTATCGTAACCTTTCAAAGTCGAGCGTAATGAGAGAAGTAGTCGATTACAAGAAACTGTGCTAGATTAGAATGTCTGATAAACCGTTGCTACTTCAAATATGGAGGACATAAATCACAAGCTTCATACGGCAGTATCGAGGGGGAAAATCAAAAGTGTAGATAAACTGCTAAAACAGGGTTCTAACATAAACCAGACAAACCAAATTGGAAATACACCCTTACACACGGCGGTCCGGTATGGCCAGGAGACTGTCATCGAGTATCTAATAAATCATGGAGCTGATGTGGAGAAGGCAACTCCAGATGGACAAACACCCTTACATCTTGCTGCATCACTCGGACATGTTCATCTTGATATCACCAAATATCTGATCAGTTTTGGAGCTAATATGGACAAAGAAGACAAGGACGGCTACTCTCCATTATACAGTGCTGTAATGAATGGTCATCTTGATGTAATACGATACTTTATCAGCAAGGGGGCAAAAGTGAATCAGACCAATACTAAAGGCTGGACTCCATTACACAGTACTGCTTTTAAAGGTCACCTCGATGTCACCAAATATCTCATCAGTCAAGGAGCTGAGCTGAATAAGGTAGATAATGATGGTAATACTGTATTACAATTTGCTGCTTATAATGGTCATCTTGATGTCACCAAATATCTCATCGGTCAAGGAGCTGAGATGAAAAAGGGAGATAATAAGGGTAGGACTGCATTACACAGTGCTGCTCGGGAGGGACATTTTGATGTCACCAGCTACCTCATCAGTCAAGGAGCTGAGCTGAATGAGGGAAATAATGCGGGTAGGACTGCATTACACAGTGCTGCTTTTAAAGGTCACCTCGATGTCACCAAATATCTCATCAGTCAAGGAGCTGAGGTGAATAAGGTAGATAATGATGGTAATACTGTATTACAACTTGCTGCTTATAATGGTCATCTTGGTGTCACCAAATATCTCATCAGCGAAGGAGCTAAGGTGAATAAGGGAGATAATAAGGGTAGAACTGCATTACACAGTGCTGCTCGGGAAAGACATGTTGGTGTCACTAGCTATCTCATCAGTCAAGGAGCTGAAGTGAATGAGGTAGATAATGACGGTGGGACTGCATTACACATTGCTGCTCAGATGGGTCTTCTTGATGTCACAAAATATCTGATTAGTCACGGAGCAGAGATGAATAAGGGAGATAATGAGGGTAGGACTGCATTACACAGTGCTGCTCGGGAGGGACATTTTGATGTCACCAGCTATCTCATCAGTCAAGGAGCTGAGCTGAATGAGGGAGATAATGAGGGTATGACTGCATTACACAGTGCTGCTCGAGAGGGTCATCTTGATGTAACCGACTACCTCTTCAGTCAAGGAGCTGAGATGAATAAGGGAGATAATGAGGGTAGGACTGCATTACACATTGCTGCTCAGATGGGTCTTCTTGATGTCACAAAATATCTGATTAGTCACGGAGCAGAGATGAATAAGGGAGATAATGACGGTTGGGCTGCATTGCAGAGTGCCGCACAGAAGGGTCACCTTGATGTCATCAAATACCTCATCAGTCAAGGAGCTGAGGTGAATAGGAGAGATAATAAGAGTAGGACTGCATTACACTGTGCTGCTCAGAGGGGTCGTCTTGATGTCACCAAATATCTCATCAGCGAAGGAGCTGAGGTGAATAAGGGAGATAATGAGGGAGGAACAGCATTACACATTGCTGTACAGATGGGTCTTCTTGATGTCACCAAATATCTCATCAGTCAAGGAGCTGAGGTGAATGAAGGAGATTATGTGGATTGGACTGCATTACACATTGCTGCATACGAGGGTCATCTTGGTGTCACCAAATATCTCATCAGTCAGAGAGCTGAGGTTAATAGGGGAGATAACGAGGGAAGGACTGCGTTACAATATGCTGCTCATGAGGGTCATCTAGATACCACCAAATATCTCATCAGTCAAGGTGCTGAGCTGAATGAGGGAGATAATGAGGGTTGGACAGCATTACACAGTGCTGCCCAGAATGGCCGTATTTGTGTCACCCAATATCTGATCAGTCAAGGAGCTGAGATTAATAAGGGAGACAATGACGGTAGAAATGCATTACACAGTGCTGCTCAGAATGGCCATCTCGGTGTCACCAAATATCTGCTCAGTCAAGGAGCTGAGGTCCATAGGGGAAATAAGGACGGTTGTACTGCATTACAAGTTGCTGCTAAGAATGGCCATCTTGATGTCACCAAATATCTCATTAGCCAAGGAGCTGAGGTGAATAAGGGTGATAATGCGGGTAGGACTGCATTGAACAGTGCTGCTAAGAAGGGTCTTCTAGATGTCACCAAATATCTCATCAGTCAAGGAGCCGAGGTGAATATAGGAGATAATGAGGGTAAGACTGCATTACAGTATGCTGCTCATGAAGGTCATCTTGATGTCACCAAATATCTCATCAGCGAAAGAGCTGAGGTAATTGTGGGAGATAATGAGGGTATGACTGCATTACACTGTTCTGCACAAAAGGGCCATCTTGATATCACAAAATATCTCGTCAGTCAGAGAGCTGATGTGAATGGGGGAGATAATGAGGGTATGAGTGCATTACACATTGCTGCTTTCAATGGTCACCGGGATGTCACCGAATACATCATCAGTCAAGGAGCTGAGGTAAATAAGGAAGATAATGAGGGTAGGACTGCATTACACAGTGCTACTAAGGAGGGGCATGTTGATGTCACCAAATATCTCATCAGTCAAGGAGCTGAGGTAAATAAGGGAGATAATGAGGTTAGGACTGCATTACACAGTGCAGCACAGAAGGGTCATCTTGGTGTCACCAAATATCTCATCAGCGAAGGAGCTAAGGTGAATAAGGGAGATAATAAGGGTAGAACTGCATTACACAGTGCAGCACAGAAAGGTCATCTTGATGTCACCACATGTCTCATCAGTCAAGAAGCTGAGGTAAATGAGGGAGATAATGAGGGTAGGACTGCATTACAATTTGCTGCTTTCCATGATCACCTTGAAGTCACCAAATATCTCGTCAGTCAAGGAGCTGAGGTGAATATGGGAAATATCGGGGGCTGGACTGCATTACACAGTGCTGCTCATGAGGGTCACCTAGATGTCACCAAACATCTCATCAGTAAAGATGCTGAAGTAAACGGGGGAAATAATGAGGGTAGGACTGCATTACACAGTGCTGCTTTCAATGGTCACCTTGAAGTCACCAAATATCTGATCAGTCAAGGAGCTGAGGTGAATAAGGGAGATAATAAGGGTTGGACTGCATTTCACAGTGTTGCTCTTGAGGGTCATCTTGATGTCACCAAATATTTCATCAGTCAAGGAGCTGAGGTGAATAGAGGAGATAATGAGGGTAAGACTGTATTACACAGTGCTGCTCATGAGGGTAATCTTGAAGTCACCAAATATATCATTAGCCTAGGAGCTGAGGTGAATAAGGGAGATAATGACGGTATGACTGCATTACACACTGCTGTTTCGGAGGGTAACCTTGATGTCACCAAATATCTGAGCACTCAAGGAGCTGAGGTGAATAGGGGAAATAATGGGGGTAGGACTGCACTACACATTGCTGTCTTCAATGGTCACCTTGATGTCACCAAATATCTGATCAATCAAGGAGCTGAGGTGAATAGGGGAAATAATGGGGGTAGGACTGCATTACACAGGGCTGCTTTCAATGGTCACCTTGAAGTCACCAAATACCTGATCAGTCAAGGAGCTGAGCTGAATGAGGGAGATAATGAGGGTTGGACTGCGTTACACAGTGTTGCTCATGAGGGTCATCTTGATGTCATTAACTATCTCATCGGTCAAGGAGCTAAGGTGAATGAGGAAGATAATGAGGGTAGGACTGCATTACACACTGCTTCTCAGGGAGGATATTTAGATGTCATAAAATACCTCATCAGTCAAGGAGCTGAGGTAAATAGGGGAGATAATGAGGATAGGACTGCATTACACTTTGCTGCTTACGAGGGTCATCTTGATGTCATTAACTATCTCATCGGTAAAGGAGCTAAGGTGAATGAGGAAGATAATGAGGATAGGACTGCATTACGTAGTGGTGCTTTAAATGGTCACCTTGATGTCACCATATATCTCATCAGTCAAGGAGCTGAGGTGAATAAGAGAGATAATGAGGGTAGGACTGCATTGCACAGTGCTACTCAGGAGGGTCATCTTGATGTCACTAAATATCTGATCAGTCAAGGAGCTGAGGTGAATAAGGGAGATAATGAGGGTAGGACTGCATTGCACAGTGCTGCTCAGAAAGGTCTTCTTGATGTCACCAAACATCTCATCAGTCAAGGAGCTGAGGTGAATAGGAGAGATAATGAGGGTAGGACTGCATTGCACAGTGCTACTAAGGAGGGTCATGTTGATTTCACCCATCATCTCATCAGTCAAGGAGCTGAGGTGAATGAGGGAGATATTAAGGATAGGACTGCATTACGTAGTGCTGCTTTAAATGGTCATCTTGATGTCACCAAATATCTGATCAGTCAAGGTGCTGAGGTGAATAAGGGAGATAATGAGGGTAAGACCGCATTACACAATGCTACTCAGGAGGGTCATCTTGATGTCACCAAATATCTGATCAGTCAAGGAGCTGAGGTGAATAAGGGAGATAATGAGGATAAGTCTGCATTGCGCGGTGCTGCTTTCAATGGTCACCTTGATGTCGTCAAATATGTCATCAGTCAAGGAGCAGAGGTGAATAAGGGAGATAATGAGGGTAGAATTGCATTGCACAGTGCTGCTCGGGAGGGACATTTTGATGTCACTCATTATCTGATCAATCAAGGAGCTGAGGTGAATAGGGGAGATCATGAGGATAGGACTGCATTACACTTTGCTGCTTACGAGGGTCATGTTGATGTGAGCAAATATGTCATCAGTCAAGGAGCTGAGGTGAAAAGGGGAGATAGCGAGGGTAGGACTGCATTACACAATGCAACTCAGGAGGGTCATCTTGCTGTCACTAAATATCTCATCAGTCAAGGAGCTGAGGTGAATAGAGGAAATAATGAGGGTAGGACTGCATTACACATTGCTGCCTTCAATGGTCACCTTGATGTTACCAAATATCTAATCAGTCAAGGAGCTGAGGTGAAAAAAGGAGATAGCGAGGGTATGACTGCATTACACAATGCAATTCAGGAGGGTCATCTTGCTGTCACCAAATGTCTCATCAGTCAAGGAGCTTGTGTGATTAAATGGAATAATGAGGGTAGGACTGCATTACACATTGCTGCCTTCAATGGTCACCCTGATGTCACCAAATATCTAATCAGTCAAGGAGCTGAGGTGAAAAAGGGAGATAGCGAGGGTAGGACTGCATTACACAATGCAACTCAGGAGGGTCATCTTGCTGTCACTAAATATCTCATCAGTCAAGGAGCTGAGGTGAATAGAGGAAATAATGAGGGTAGGACTGCATTACACATTGCTGCCTTCAATGGTCACTTTGATGTCACCAAATATCTAATCGGTCAAGGAGCTGAGGTGAAAAAAGGAGATAGCGAGGGTAGGACTGCATTACACAATGCAACTCAGGAGGGTCATCTTGCTGTCACCAGATATCTCATCAGTCAAGGAGCTGAGGTGAATAGAGGAAATAATGAGGGTAGGACTGCATTACACATTGCTGCCTTCAATGGTCACCTTGATGTCCCCAAATATCTTATCAGTCAAGAAGCTGAGGTGAATAGGAGAGATAATGAGGGTAGGACTGCACTACGTAGTGCTGCTTTCAAGGGGCACCTTGAAGTTACCCAATATCTCATCAGTCAAGGAGCTGAGGTTAATGAGGGAGATAACGAGGGTATGACTGCATTACACAGTGCTGCTCGTGAGGGTTATCTTGATGTTACCAAATATCTCATCAGCGAAGGAGCTGAGGTGAATAAGGTAGATAATGACGGTAGTACTGTATTGCACAGTGCTGCCCAGGAGGTTCATCTTGATGTCACAAAGTATTTGCTAACGCAAGGAATAAGTGTGAACATCGGTGACAGAAATGGCTACACCCCCTTGCACATTGCTGCTATAAAAGGTGACTACGATATTGTTAAGGTCCTGATTGAGGAAGGAGCCCTAGTTGATGTAAAGGATGCCAATGGACAGACCCCACTGCATCTATCTTCAAAGAAAGGAAATGTCAATTCTTCCGACATCCTAGCAAAGCATGCAAAGGTGTGTAATAAATCTTTCTTCTGCATAGTGAAGAGCTAATACAAATAATGTAAAAAGCGTCTAGTTTGGATTCTGAAAATATCTAATAATAATGCAAAAATAGATAAATGGAGTAAATTTCGAATCCATATATTTCTGGGCTTTAAAATGAACACCCTTTAGATTTCACAAAGTGTTGGCTAATAACAATTAATGAAAGTGTTTTTAATAATTATTTTGCCTTTAAAAAGCTAGTTGAAAGTCTACGTAGTGCTGCCAGTGCTCTATCAAAAAGAGTACGCCTATAATGTATAATTTACACATCCTTTTTCGTTTTTATAGATCAATGGGATTCTCGATCACCGTGACGATGAAGGATTGACTGCTATTCACCTCGCCACTCAAAATGGCCACACATCGGTTGTCGAGTCGCTGGTTAACCATGGAGCTTCCTTGAACATCCAGTCGCACGACGGAAAGACCTGTCTTCATGAAGCCATCATACTTTCTGATCACACGGTCAGGAAAGAGCAGACAAATGGGAAACCCCAACAGGTAAAGACGACTTAAAACTAACCTAGCACGGATGACTGATAAGCTGGTCTGCAAGAAGAAAATCGTAATTTTGTTAATGCCACGCACTTTTCCTAAGCTGAGGTTTTATATTTTTCACTTATGATTTATAACTTGTCCCTGCATAGCAACCGAACAGTCATTTGATTCAGTGTACCGTGTTTCGTGCTGTAAGAACTCAATAGAGGTTGTTAGACTCAATAGGTTGATGGTGTTTTTAGAAGTGTTTCAATGGGAAATAAACGTGTAATTTAATAGATTGGCTGGGATGGTTCCCGTACTTGAAACACCGATGGAAAAGATAAATTCCTCTACCATCAAACTTTTAAATGACCAGTTTATAAACATTTATAAACGTATAAACATTTATTTCATTTTGTGTTTTTAATAACCTTTCTTGATACACCTTGTATGTGGGCTCAGATCTCAGAGGACTTCTATCATCACGAGCTTTCCCCAGAAAAGGCTTTGGTCTTATACCTTCTGGAGCACGGTGCGAAGCTGGATATAAGGGATGGTGAAGGCAAACTACCAATCCACTATGCTACCAATGAAGTTATCCGACAGATTATATTTTCATGGTAGGGAAATCTTTGTTCACAATCTACGTATTTTGATGATTAATGGAGTAGTTCGGAGATTACATCTGCGCATGGGCAAATAAATGTTATTGTACTAAACTATAAAACCCATCTACACAAATGCTGGATACATGTTCATGAAAGTCAATATTTATAAAATATTGGATGGCTTTGAGTGTGATACAAGAATATATTGCTCGAGCTATGACAATTATGGACGAGTCGAAGACGAGTCTAATATTGTCTTAGCGAGAGCAATTTATTCTTTGATCACACGAAAATAAATGATAAATGATAGGCTCTCCCGAATGGAAGTCTTTTTATAGAGGAAAAATAAAACGTATTCATGAAGCACTTACATCCTTTTGGCAGTGATCATTGTAAACTGCATAGAGTGATACGTATGCTATGTTTACACAATGTTCCCGGTGGCCAGGGCAATCACGTTTCAGGCCACCGTGGACAAAACGGGATGGACGTGAGACAACGCAGGGCAGTGGAGGATCCTTGCGGGGGCCCCGGTGTAAAAACACGTTAAGATTTCCTTTATTTGGAGCTCCCCCCCCCCCCTGGCGCTCAAAGGGGGGGGGGTGCGATAGACTGTGAGAAACTTGAATACAGAGGGAAAATTGTCAAATTCCCACGGCGCACTACGTTTCGGGCAAACGGGGTTACCGTGGCCGCCGGGAACATAGTGTAAACGTAGTATTAATATTGGATAGCCTTGATTGAGATACAAGAATATACTGCTGAAGCTATGACAATATTAGACGAGTCAAAAAGGAGTCTAAATATTGTCTTAGTGAGAGCAATATATTCTTGTATCAAACGAAAAGAAAGCCATACAATATTATTAATATTATCTATATATTGACTAACGAAATAAAAAAATATGACATACCTTGGTAAATATGGCTTTGTTTTCGTGTGATATTGCAATGATATCGATATCGATAGTTGAAGTTCTCGGATGACTGAGTAATACAAAAACAATATTGGTCAGTCATCCGGGTACTGCGCTAAAGATATTGAATACACTGATTTATTGTACCACTTGGAAGCCTTATATAGATAATAATTATCTTAAAGATCTGTGGATATTTGGGGGTCGTTCGAACATAGGCTATCTTCAAACTGGTCTATTCCAGCTTTGGCTTAAACGGAAACAAAATAATTATTCGCTTGCAGACGCCAAAGTTCATGTGAACATTTTTAATTTGAATTCGTCATTTGTTTCATTAAATACCTGGATGAACGTATGGAGATATCACGTAAGGAATTCGGACTGACACATTTTAATTTAAGTTGCAGTTAATACAGAGAGGGGGCGTATGCAGAGTTAGTCGTTCCTTTGTTTCGTTCACAATTCGCTCTGGTTCGTTCTTAGAAATGTCCGTTCAGCATCTGGAATGTATTCGTGTCGAGGTCTGTATACCTATTCGGACTTTTGAAATTCGTTCACGTTCATTTCCTCAATGTATTATATTGTGATGGCCCCTTTAAACCCTGGACTCTGGGCCTATTGAAAAGTCGATTTCTGTTATATTCCCTATATTCATTCCACGGGTGAAGATGATTATCAAAAGCTCTTATGTTTTTGTCCATGATAGGATTATAAATCAAATCATCAATACTTATAATCGCTCTTTGGTCTCTCTTTGTACCCTCAAATGTATAGGTTACCGTCAATAGAGATGATCACAAGATATCGAGGTAATGTAGGATACAGAGAGATTACAAAATATACTTTATCGTGCATTGTTCCAACTGCTATATATATTACTCATCCAGTCTTAATTTTGCTGTAGAAGAGCACTCATATACCCATTAAACCGAAAACTTAACGTTTAAATTTAATTACGAGTTGATAGACATTAGGGCCTTTTCGTTTGCGTGGACGAGGACGCCGTTCCCGTCCCCTAACGATGCGAATTGGCTGCAGTCAACCCGTCCTGTTCACTACTTTATAACCCTTTTCTTTCTTGGTCGACGACCGTTCTCTACACGATGACGTAATTTCATCCGCGCGCCGCTTAATCAATTTCTCCTTCTTTCACTTGTTGTGTTATTCTTCGTTTATTATTCTATCATTTTTTTCTACCTTTCGTCATGTTATTTTTTCTTTTCCTTCTATAATTTTCTCTCTGTTTAAAAAAAAATGTTTTTCTTTGTTTTTCCATCTTTCATCTTTCCATGATCTATTCTTTATCTTTTTCATTTTCTGTCTTTCCTCATGTTATTGTTTGTTTTTATCGTTCTATCATTTTTCTTCCTACCATTCCTTATGTTATTCTTTGCTTTTCCATGTTTCATCTTCTCTTCTATCTTTCCATTATCTATCTAAAAGGACATTTTTTTTTTTTTTTTTTTTTTTTGGGGGGGGGTCTTAAAAATTTCGCAACGACTCAGCCAGCCGCTGAATAAGCGGGGAGGGGGGGAGGGGGGGGGGGGGATGGTTAGAGCACTTTTTTTTTGTGTGTCTCAAAATTTGAAAATTTGGCAAATCGATATTTCGTTTCGATGGGGGGGGGGAGGGGTATTAAGGTCAGCTTTATGCGTCACCCATTGCCATAATTTACCTTTTTTATTATTGTTTTCACTAAAAATATAAAAAAAGGGGGGTGGGAGTTTTGCTCCAAAACATACACATACAAAAGGTTAAGGGGGAGAACCCCGAACCCCCCCCCCCCCTCCCTTCGTACGCGCCTGACGTCGTCTATGTGGACGTGACAAACGAAAAGGCCCTATTATTGCCTTACTGTGTACACATATTCATTGGACATGCAATAATTTTATCTGATGGTCCCGAGATTCAGTCATTCACTAGTCTTTGGATATGAGAAACCCTTCATTTCCATCAGTAGTTGGTATTCTCTTGATTTCATCTTGTGTACAGCCGAAGAAGCGATACCTTTGGTTACGGTGTCTGCTCATGTCGATAGTGGCGGAAAGCAGATAGAACTGGCGGACCTTGGTATATCAATGTCTATCCCACCAGGGGCTGTACAAGAGGATTCCCCCTGCGAGATAACATTAACCAGCATACAAGATCCTCCAAGTATAAACAGTCAGGGGGATGAATCATTGGCCTGTCTTGGGATCAGATGTGAGCCTCCAGACATGATCTTCCACCAACCTGTTAAGATCAAGATACCACATTCAGCCTTCATGGTTAACCCAGATCAAGTGAAGCCTGACATTGTTTGCCGTTTATGGGATTCAGTGAAGGGTAAGAAAATTGGGTCAAATTGAGAGATGGCCAATTATTAATACTGGGATATACGAAAATTGATGTCCCGAGATCTACTTTGTGATACACAATACTTTAAATTACGTTCTTAGCAAACATATGGCACCAATTTTTGTCTACGTTTTTTTTATACATGAAACAACAATTTAAAATGATATATCATCTTTTATATAAATAAATCTAGAATTCTGATTGTAGTCTTAGAACGCCTTCAAAGTGATCACGTGGTTGGTTTTTCACCATCTAGCCTCTAGGTATCGCGCTCATCCATAACGTACAGGTTCACAATCAGCAATGCCTATTTATTTTTGGAAATTTTTAAAGGGGGAATAGTGAAGGGATTTATCGTGCTCTTTAGGATGGCTACTTATACTAAAAAACCATTTAAAACAATTATTCTTGACAATTAGGGAAACCACTTTTTGGTTTAGTGTCGTTTGATGTCAGTTGATTAAGGTGTAACGGTTTCATGGACAAATCGGCTCCATGGCGAAATAACAATTTTTTTTAAAAACAACAAATGAGTTTTTATTTTTTAACAATTGACACCAGATCTACCAAGAACATCGAGAAATAGATCATCCAACTCACCAGACGAACCACCATACAGCAGAGTGTACGAGAAATATCTTGAGCTGTACATTGGTCACTGTGCTGAGTGGTGGGTTCTTATTCCTCTCGAACAGCAGGTGATCCGACGCCAACTTATGTGCACTCCATATATCCCAGAAACCGTAGAAAGAGGCAAAAAGATTGAAGTTCATCTTCATGTGCATGCCGATGTTCCTGGCATCGATACGGTATGAACTGTCATCATGTTCTATTAGTAAATAGTAAATTAATAATTAACTGTTTAGTTGAATCTGTCAACTGCTGCGAATTTCTGCAAGACTTTATTTCATTTTTGATTTTGATTTTATTTTCTTCTGCATTCATGTACATTCAAGCAGGGGCGTAGACAACGGGGGGGATGAGGGGGATGCATCCCCCCCACCTCACAAGGTGGGGGGGATGGCATGTACAATCATCCCCCCCAGGTTTTGGGGAATGATATTTGCTTACTTAATAAGTCATAATGATGATAATAATAGTAATAATAATAATGATAACAATTATAATATTAATAATAATAATAATTATGATGATGATAATAATAATCCTCATCATTATTGTAATTGTGTTTATTGTTATTAGCCGCATTCACACGGTGAAAGCCAATTCAGGACGGTAAAAAAAAGAAAATCTTACAAGTATTTTGTGGTTATCTTGTGGTTTGGAAACCACAAGATAACCACAAGTTTAAACAGGCGCGGATCTACGGGGGGGGGGGTTTAGGGGGTTTAAACCCCCCTTGGGCGGCCCAAAAAACAAACAAACAAAAAAAGGAAAAAAAAAGAAGAAAAAAAAAAGAAAAAAAGAAAGAAAAAAGAACGCACGCTGGAGAGAAACCCTTTCAAGTGCAAATATTGTGAGAAGATATTCAACTCATCTGGTAACTTAACCAAACACATGATAACTCTGGATATAACTGTGTATTTAACTGTTACTTGATTTAAAAAGACGTTATGCACTGCTTTTTATGGTCTCCATTGTGTTAATAGATGCCAGGAAAACATCACTTACGGGGTTCAAATTAACACCCAAAAAAAAATCGGCTCGCCGCTTCGCGGCTCGTGGACGATGCTCCGCATCGTCATTATTTTGGTCAACCCCCCCCTTAGCAAAAACCTAGATCCGCCCCTGAGTCATCCCCCCCCCCAGGTGTACGAACCTGTCTACGCCACTGCATTCAAGTACAGAGTTTTTTATAACAATAATAATATAAAGTATAATAAGTATTTCTTCATAAATAAGCAAATACATATATATATATATATATATATACATTATAGGGTTGTTGTTTAAAATCTGACTTTCTGGGGTTATCATGTGCAAGGTCTCACAACTTGCATACGCAAGACTTGATGAGATTTTCTTCAAGTGTGATTAACATTTCTGTACACCATTTAACATTTCTTGATACATCATTTCATAAAAAATACTCCGAACATGGCCTGTATGCAGAAGCCTATATAATGCTGTAACAAGCTGAATTTTCTCGGATAGTACCAGGATAAAGTTCAGAATGGCATTCTAATTTCCTAAAAACTCATCCAACCTCGACCCATAGGTTTTCCTAAATGCTATCTAAGAAAATATGGGTCCTTTCTTAATTTTCACCAATCGATGTTTTTGAATTCCATGTAGATAAAATAAAATGGAATCTTGATAATGGATGTGAATATATTGTTATACTCTCTTAATTTCTAGGACTTATATTAAATCCAATGGGACTTGTGACCATGGGTGTCGATCCTTACGTAATACCTATTCATCAGGGGGGGGGGGGGGTGATCTATTCATTCATCCCCCCTGATGAATAGGTATCAATGACAGATCGACACCCATGCTTGTGACAGTGACAATTGTCACTGTCCCAAGTCCCCCTTGGATTTATAATAAATTCTTTGGACTTTAACATAGGTCCTAGAAATTAAGAGAGTAGTTGATAGTGAACCCCGGGATATAACCCAATGTTGTCAAGACGAAGTTTCATGACAACCCGAGAAACTTTCCGATTCATTAAGCCCATGTTTTACTCAATTGCTGGTCCTCCCTTCTTTGAAATAGGAAGTTACACATGAGGAGAAGCGTCAGTCGTACCGCAAGGCCCATCGTTCGGTCCCGTTTAGCATCACATCCCATTCAGGTGACGTAACAGTGGCACATGATTGTGAGGGGAAGATGGCAGAAACTAAGGTACGAAAATCAGTTTTGTCCTTAAAGAGGAAGTACACCATGTTATGAAGCTGGATTTAGGTAATCCTTCTTGCTTTTTTGTTATTGTTTAGAGCAATTGAATCCCAAGACAAAGAGCCTAAATGAAATTCAGTGTGCGTGGCTGAAATTGTTTGCCTGATTATTATCTATCGGGCTTCCAAATTGTGCAAACGAGCGAAGTGACCAATTAAACTCTTATGCTCATTGAAAGAAATTTCGACATCAAACACACGTATATCTGACCGGAGAGAAATGTAAAAAAAAAAGATACAAAGAGACCACCTCATTGTCTGTAGCAAGGGCCAATATAGTCAATTCGAAATTCTCGGGGAGGGGGGGGGGGGGGACGGGGGGAATTTCGATGTAAAATTTCATGGGTAAAAATACCAGAGGTATTGATATTTTCATATAAACCTCTTTAATTCTAGGTGAAATTGTCCTGGGGTAATTATCCAAGGGCTTAATTGTCCTAGGGTAAGTTTTCCAGGGAGGTAATGTTCGTTGGTATTTGTTCTGATGATAATTGTCTGGGTGAGGGAATTGTCTCGGTGGAAGCCCGGGCAAGTCTACAATGTTTAAACATATTTGTCTCAATAACATAAGGAGAATGGCAGGTCAGTTGTGGTGGAGAGGTTCCAATTAACTTTTTTTTTCTTCAAATTTTTGCATCTGTTAACCATCTTTCTTTTATTATAATGCAGTAAATCTTTACTAAATATCTGAAATCTTTAGGAAACGTTCTAACACTTTACCCTGATACAACATACTTAATGATGCCATACAAAAAATTATTGCCAATTTCAGCCAGTGCGCCAAACCCACCGCGCTATAGCCCCATTGTTTAGTAAAAGCCGCTTTTAGGGGCAAACGGATAAAGAGTATGAAGAAAATAAATAATGACATACAATCGCAAACACGGAAAAGGAATCCCTTTTCCCGAAATATTTTTTTGTATTTGTTTCTTAACATTCTAATTTTCTCGTCCTTTAGCTGCTCTCTCTAAAGGAAATTCACAACCGAATGAGACATAATGTACTCTTAAAAGTGCCCCCGAGTGAGGACGATACTACATCCAACGCGATAACTGTCACAATTTCACAGTCTGGGAACCTAGGGGTATCTCTATCGATAGCATTCGTCATTAGATACGAAGGTTTGTGTACAATATGTAACCCATCAAAGTATTGCAATAAAAAGAGATTGACTATTGTTTGTTTTTTGTTTTGGGAGTTTTGGTTTTGACGAGCTATGATTTTCCATCATATAATGAACGTATTTTCGTCCACGTTCGTTTTTAATCGGCAAGTTAATCTTCCTTAACTTTCTTAGCTCCTACATTTACATTTTACTCGATAATTAACGTATACAGATATACCTGAGCAGGCATATTATGAAATTCTTTTTTATTAGCTTTTAGGAGAGTTTCTTAAGATACAACAAATATTTCGATCAATTGAGACCAACACGCGTTTGAAATTAATTGGTAGACATTACATATTAACTGATATTTATCATTTCCATTCATTGGAATCACTTTTCTCTGGTTATGTACTTCGGACAATGGATGTTTTGAACATAATAATGAATTAAAAATTGTCTTCATGTTTGTACATTTTTTATTAAAACTCTCCCTGATTGCAGATGAAATCAAGAGTCCTGAATTTACTCAAGTTATCCGGTAAGCAAGTCGTTATCAATCTATTCACATTTTACAAATAAATTTAAGTTTGATTAAGGTGCATTACGAGATTGATTCCTCTAAGTTCAATTACAATTTCGTTTAAGATATTATGTGAGACAAGGCATGTTGTCTAAAATACAAGGCAATCATTTGTTTGCAATATTTCCCCCCTTTTTTAAAGAATATCTAAATTGAATTTGGATTGCCATTAACATTTTATAAGCCAACACCATGCAGGAAATTTATAGTAACTAAGGTGAAGAAACAGTTACATGTATTTGTTTTACAGAGAAATCGAAGGAACTTCTGGAGATGATCTCCCTGATGTAGATGTCCTGAAAATCGCTGAAAAGCTTTCGATAGACGTCTTCTATGACCTGGGAGTTGCACTTGGTTTCCAAATACAACAACTGGATGCAATAGAGTATAAGAGGCTCAATAACAGACAAGAGGCCATTCACGAAATGTTGATATTATGGAAACAGAGACAACTACCACATCAAAACGTGAAGGAAGTGCTTCTTTCACTCCTAAAGTCTGCAGAAGCAGAGGCAGAAAAGACGAAAATGACAGGTTTCACTGTTACTCATTTAGATTTATAAGCAGATTCCTAACATTCTTAAGCATACCAAACATAATGCCTGATGACTCAAAATAACCTAAGCTGTACATAGATCTGTACCAATCTTTTGATTTAGTTATACATCGGCCATTGTAGCTATGTGGAAAAGCAATTTTATGCCAATGATGATCTTAGTTATCATTAGTGTGGCGCAATATGTTTATTTATGACAACATAAAAAGTCGCCGGTTCCTATAACAAATAAATCTTATTACGCGACACGAAGAAAGGATGGGAACAACTTTCACAAACAAGGAGCAATGGATGAAAAGGCTCGATCTCCATCTCACTTAAGATGAGCTTTTGTGATAATTGTACGTTTCTTAAAGAATTGCTAAAAACTTAAAAAGCAGAAATTCTGAAATTAAATGATATGCATAAGAAACGCTAACATTCAAAATGAAGAAAAAACGGCAATATAGACGTAAATAGAAAGAATGGTATTTGCATATCCATAATGACAACAATAATGAAATAACACTTGTAAGGTTGAAAGTACACTGTCGCTCATATAGGTGGAATATTTTTGTTTTACCCCAATTTATGGAATTATTTTAAAAATAATTTAAAAATAATAGATATAGATAATAGAATACATACTCAGATTTTATTGAATAATAATTTGCCAATGTGTATTTTGCGTGACTGCTAAAGCATGTGTATGCTACTATGCTTATCAACTAGGGGACCTATGCCCTTAAGTCATAAATGACAGTAATGAGGATTAATGCCCCACAAAAGGGCACTAATATAGCACATCGACACGGTTTTGATCCTGGGGCCTCACAGTTACGAGGCCATTGCTTTGTCACTAAACCATGGCTGTAGTGCATGGCCGTCCAGAAGAATTTTTTATGTTGGGGACCGGGGTAAAATGCAATAAATTATTGAAAATTTATTGCATTTTCTTTGTTTTTTTTATTTATGGAAACTGCCCCCTACCCTAGCCCCTTCTGCGTACAGTCATGGTTCAGTGACAAAGCAATGGCCTCGTAACTGTGAGGCCCCAGGATAAAAACCGTGTCGGTGTGCTATATTAGTGCTCTTTTGTGGGGCATTAATCCTCATTACTGTCATTTATGCCTTAAGGGCGTAGGTCCCCTAGTTGATAAGCATAGTAGCATATACATGCTTTAGCAGTCACGCAAAACACACATTGGCAAATTACTATTCAATAAAATCTGAGAATGTATACTATTATCTAGATCTATTATTTTTAAATTATTTTTAAAATAATTCCATAAATTGGGGTAAAACTAAAATATTCCAACTTTATGAGCGACAGTGTAGTAGCAAGAACCATATATTATTTTGCGAAGATTTTTTTTTCTTTCGAAAATAGATTAGCCAATTATAGAAGGAAGACATTGTGCAAAAGTATATGTAAAGCTATATTTTCAAATATCTGTCATTACACTTTTGCTTTTAATCATTTGTGATTATGCAGAAGAAACTAATTTTACTATACTTAATTTGTTCTTAATGCAACAATGACGTCCTGTATAGCGGATCACGGTGCTTCAGACACGATTACTTCGACCGGGTAAGATTTTTCTTTGGTCAGTATCCTTACCGTAAATCAAACCTAAAACGTTACTGCTACCCTAACTCACAATTCTAACTGTGGGGTTTTTATTTTTCTAAAGAAATAAACCCAGGAGTAAATTTCGCAGAGTCGAAAGTCAGAACATTAAGCAGGGAGATTATCAAAGGAGAATTTCACCCTGATAATTAACTGGTATTAATAACAACCGAAAAATAAGAGGAACAAATTAGTGAGAGTTTGAGCAATATCTGATTAATAATAGGAAATGTATGAATCTTTAAACTTGTCATCAGTGATACACAAACACCGTGGCTCATAAAGGCCACCTACAGTATTTTTGAAGCATTTACAAATATTCCCAACTCTGTACAGTCAGAGTAAATCTTAAATTTACAGTTAGAGGATATGGTTCTTTAAAAAAGTCTGGTGAGCTCATCTGATTTGTTTTTGCAAATACAACATAAGGAGAAACAATGGCGATTCTATAGAGAGTTACAAGAGGTAATAACGTTAAATCTAAAAGGTAATCTTCTGTTATATGACGGGAAAAATTGTTCACATATCTTAACTTACATTGACCTTCTAACAATGAGGATAAATGATATACTAGTGAGATAACTATGGTAGAAATGTTTTAAAGCTTTAACAGATTGCGAAAAAATACAAACGTTAAAGAAATGCATCCGTTCGGACCTCGTGCAAAGCGGATTACGTGTTAATCAATTTGATTATCAATGATGCATGGCTTAATTTCTTGATATACGTTGTGCTGGTTGATGCAATCGATATCCTATTGAATGACAAATATCTGATTGACTGGTTAACAGTTTTTTTGTCGAAAAGTAATTCACTAACCAAAAGTCAAGATAAGCTTTGATTATAGTATAATAAACATCGTTTCTTCTCAACTTTTTCAGTGACCTTTCTGACCAAGACTTGCTCAAATTGGCTAAAAATATTAAGTGGACGCAGTTCATGGAGATTGGCACAAAGCTTGGATGCAGTTGGAATAAGCTTGAGAGCATCAAACACAAGACATTGCAGAATCGCAAAGACGCTAACATCCAAATGCTCTGCATGTGGAAGGCATCTCAAAGACCGGGGCCTAAAGCGACTGAGACGTTGAAGTGCATTTTGGAATCTGTCTCCTTGGCATCAGATGAGAATACAGGCAACTGTTCTTCATTGTTAATAAATAATAGCTCTTAACTATGACTTGTATTTTTTTTTTTTCAAATATACACTGTTGGTCATAATGGTGGAATAATTGTTTTTACCCCAGTTTAGGGAAGGATTACAAAAAAAAAATATTTCTAATAGATCTAGATTATGGCATACATTCTCAGATTTTATTGAATATTAATTTGCGAGTGTTTGTTTTGCGTGACTGCTAAATCACATGTGTGCTACTATGCTAATCAGCTAGGGAACCTGCGTCCTTAAATCATAATTGACAGTAATGAGGATTATTGCCTCACAAAAGGGCACTAATATAGCTGATCGACACGATTTTTATCCTGGGGCCTCACAGTAACGAGGCCATTGCTTAGCCCCTGAATCATGACTGTACGCAGTGTTTGCTAGGTTACGCGGCCGCCCCCACAAATCCCCCAAAACGAAGAAAATGCAATAAATTGTCAAAAATTCATTGCATTTTCCCCCGGCCCCCAACAGGTAAAATTCCTCTGTGTGGCCATGCCTTGAACTATAATGCATAATTCCTCAATGGAATCATACGTATGAAATGTTTGGTGGTAATAAGGATTGTTTCGAAGCTTCTTTCTAAGAATTAGGGCTGATAATGTCATTCCTAGCAGTCATTTTGATGTGACAAAAAACTTCTTTCACGAGATGGGAGGAGCTAAGGCAGAGACATCTCTACACTTACTAATACTTACGATATAGGAGAAAACTTCTGTAGTACACAAACAACTTAAAACTAAAGCCCCATCAGTCATGACTGCTATGAATGTCATGACACACATGTTGTTTAATATATTATTTTTTTTCAGATGAAAGCTTGCGTGTGATGTATTCGGCGACTCCTGAGAAAAGAGCCAAACCAAGCGAACCTATAGAACCTGAAGATATGGATATCATTAGAACATCATATACAGGTAGATACCAAATAATAACATCATGAGATTGGGACGATGCTAGCATTATATATACCCTTGGTATTTCACATTTCCAGCGGGTGTGATTAATACAAATTTAAACAAATCAATATCAAATATAAATTTAGAGATTAGAAAATGGATGCACTTCTTAGATGATTTTTCATCGTTTGATTTTGATGTAGAGCGAGATGAAATTAATGATGACCTTGACCAATGTGGGGGAAGACCAAACACAGAAGAGCTTTACAGCGTTGCTCTACCAGTGAAAAGTCTGCCATTAGCATGTTCACTTGGGAAAGCTCTTCGTCTAAATGGTGACCTCATTGTTGGATTCATCGATCTACCCAGTTCATCAGTACTCCATAAGATCGCACGACAGCTCGTAGACAGTTGGTGGAATGGTTTGAAAGAGGATGAACAAGAAGATAAGTTTGCTAAGCTTCTCTCGGAGTTTAGCATCCCAAATGTCAAAACAGGTTCGTTGAAATCACGAGGCCGAGTTCTATCGTAATCGTGTCAATAAAGAAATAGCATTTGTACTCTTTAAAAAAAAAGGTTCAACTTCAAATGTTCATCTTAGTTCTTGTTCACATTCCATTATATATTTGCGTTAAATTAATAGGATGTACAGTAGTACAGAAGATTTGTCCGTAGGTAAAGGTTTGTGTTATTATGTATCTACTATGCAGGGAAATTATTATTATTATTATTTGTTATTCATTATTGTTTTACAGTTTATTTCATCATTTCAGACTCCGCCAATGTCCTCATTGACCACCATATTTATACGATGTCCATTGACGTAGATGTTTCCTTCACATTGATGTTTGCATTTTGTCAGTGTCAGCAGGCCGTGAAGAAATCTCAAAAGCTATCGGATCCAAGACAGATCTACTGGACTTGTGTCGTTGCTTGAGTGTTCAACCTTCTGGTGTCTTGCAGATAATGAGCAAATTGCTGACCTTCCCGCCTCACACGATTTGCCGTAGTACTCTGAAGATGCTTAAAGAGTGGGTACACCGAGGTGGGACTAGGGAGAGGCTTTTGGAAGTTGCTCAGGCTTTCCGTTTCAACGATGCTGCAGTCAAGATAGCAGAAGGTAATGCCAACTCCACTGTGTTACACATCACATTAAATGATGGAGCCCCACTTGATCAATCGAACAACAAAATATTTGACAGATTCATTATGTGTACTTACTATTGCCCGACTATGAAATAATCCCACAATCCCCCACTTTAGAGAAAATCATAAGATCGGCAGGAGTCTGTGGAGTAATCATGATTCGTGCTGCTAGATTAGGAAACACGCAATGGAAAAGAAAGTATCCGTTTACCCGTTATCTTTCAGACATAAGAAGCACGTTGTTAGACATTGACCATATTTACTCAACATTTTAAAATATTTTTTACTCAAATAAAAACCTGAATCAAGATGATTGTAACTTTTGTATTCAAACCCCTCCAAACATGCCTTATTGCACTCTTCTTTCTCAATCGCTTTACCCTAAAAACTCTCAAAGAGGCCTGCTTCGAAAATGACTGTGAAAATATGGACACATCTTAATATCTTTTATAGATAAACTGTAGTATATTTGTTTCATGTCTCCTATGGGATAGTCGATAACTTGTTTCCTTCGTATCCTCCTTAGCCATGGAATGCCAACCGAGCTATATACCTTTCATCTCGCATGGCATCATTGATCACAAGGGTGGAAAACTGAACCTTGGTGAACTTGGTATTTCCGTGTCTATCCCTGAAGGAGCTATGCCAAAAGGGATGAGATCAGTTCTAACTCTTCGCGTCCCAACTCATGATACTCTTAGGCTTCCTGTACGGGAGGGTGAGGTAGTCATTACTCCAGCCATAGAATGTTCTCTGACACAAGAACTGCTCAAGCCTGCCACGGTCGTACTACCACACTGCACTAATCAACATGAACGTAAAGACGACTCTTCTGTAATCTTGTACACAAGAACTGGACCAGGTACAAAGTTTTCGACATATTTTGATTATGTTTGATTCATGGAATAAAAATAAACATTTTCATTTGACATTTGAATCCCGATAATATGATACATGAGGTGAATACCCGATTTCTTATCACAGACATAATACTCTTTCCGTCATGAAAATTAATATTTCGAATGATGAGCTGGTGAAAGTTAATATTAAATGATTTCTCAATGATAAAGAAAAAGTACCATTATGCCATTCGAATCAACTTGCTGAACTAAACTGTAATCTAGTCAAATACCAGAACATGAACCGAGTCGAAATCATTTCCTACTCTACTTATACAAAATATTGTACAATCCTACATCATCAGGAAGAAAGATAGTATAATCAATATTTTTAAATCTGTATCTTCTGTGATTAAAAGGAACGTTCGGTCGTAGAAACCTGAGTCAGCGCACGTCACAAATCTTAAAAGATAAAATCAAGTTTTGTACACGTCATCTTCAAGTCTGGGCTCTGTCATCGACTGATCTTCAAGGACTCCAGCTGAGATGTTTAGTGTTCCAGCCTTTGTTCACGACTCCTGCAGAGAAACCAACTCTACGTGTGTACATACTTCATCCATATAGGAACTATATAGAGGTATTTATATCATATAATCTTTATCCATCTTTAGCGGACACCATTTGATAATCTAATTATTAAAATGTGCCCCTGCAGAATATTTTGTTGTAAAGGGCCGGCCTATGGTAACTCTTTAAAATTCACTTGAGAAGGTTTCATTAGAATTTCGTTCAGACTGAATTTTCAGAGCATAATTAAGAAAAAGAGAGGAAGGGGCGGGAGAGAAAGTCTTGGGGATGGGAAAAGTGCGGAACGAAAGTAAAAGGAGGAATGGGATGTAAAAAAAAAAAACGGCGGGAAAGATCGAAAGATATGGGCTAGGGGAGGGAAGATGATTAATTTACGAAGGATGGGACGTGAGGAAGGGTAGGAGGGTGTATGGATGGAGGAGTTAAATAGAGGAAGGAGAGGGGGAGGGAGGATATTGGAATAGAGCACAGAAAGAATAGTTTGTAGAGGAGGGGGCAGAGTGAAGGGAAGTAGAGAAAAAAGGGAGGAAGTGGTGTAAAGGCGAGAAGAGGGCGGGGAACTTTGCTCTGGTATATGTATTCTTTCGAAAATGCACTATTTAATTTTGTAATACTCTGTTGCTTTACAATAAGATTGCTTGGAAAGAGATTCAGGCCATTTAATAACTCTAGCCCAGAAATTAAAATGATTGTATTATTCCTGCTCATATCGAAACAATCTGTTCAAATTATAGATTTGACTTTAAAAAATAAAAAAACGTAGTCTAGAGTACAGACTAATTAGGTATTATATATGCCGTAAACTTCATAACTGGATGATACACGCCTAAAAACTAAAACAACAACAACAACATTTCATGAAAATATACGCCAAATATGTTATTACATGGAACAATACACATTGCTCTAAAAAAAGTATGCTGGATTACGACATCTACCTAGCATCCTTTGCCATTTTGAGTAATCTTGTACATTATCTTACTATAATGCCTGTTGTTTCAGATAGTAAATGGGGGTCAGTAAATTATATGACCGTTCATACATTTTGCAGTGTTTTGTGATTATCCTTACCCAGTGGAGGTCATATAAATCTGGATATAGCATGTTTTGGAACAACATCACTTTTAAGGGCCTGATAGGCCTAACAGTAACAGTTACTTACGGTGAATAATCAGCTTTAGAGCAGTGTTACTGCATTCAGAAACTTGATCATGCAAATATTAAAAGATTAACATATGAATGTGAAACAGATAGGTTACATTATGTTGGGACCTAACTCTTTATTAATAATACTAATTCTGTTTTTTTTCTCATTTTTTTATTGATGATTTTCTTTCTACCATTTAATCGCAAAATCAATAGCAAAACTAAATGAGATGTACAAATGTGTGAATAAAGGTTATTCATGATATTTAGTTTTAAAGGCCCATAATAGTTAATGCGAAAGGGAAATCAACCTCTCGAATATGAAGCATTATCATGACATAGACAGTAAAATAACGTTATATTTGATATAAAAAGCATTGCTGAAGGCCAATTAATATCGTCTTGGAAGTACAATAAAGAGACCCTACTTCGGCATATTTATGATGTCGTCTGCTCTCTAAGGAAGCTGCCATTTTGCCGAAATTACCCTTCAAAACTTTCAGGTCGTGACTTATCGCAAGGAGAACTGTTGTAGGGCACGGCGCGCGCGTTTTATGCAATACACGTCAAACATGGTTTACTGGCAAGTGTTTGGTAGCAAAAATTGTTTCTCGAAAACCGAGGGGAAATCGCTTCATCGGTTTCCAGACAAACACAATCGCGATGAAATATTCAACCTATAGGTAGCAGCAGTGGCGTAGACAGGTTCGTACACCTGGGGGGGGGATGACTCAGGGGCGGATCTAGCTTTTTGCTAAGGGGGGGGGGTTGACCAAAATAATGACGATGCGGAGCATCGTCCACGAGCCGCGAAGCGGCGAGCCGATTTTTTTTTGAGGTGTTTATTTGAACCCCGTAAGTGATGTTTTCCTGGCATCTATTAACACAATGGAGATCATAAAAAGCAGTGCATGATAACGTCTTTTTAAATCAAGTAACGGTTAAATACACAGTTATATACAGAGTTATCAAGTGTTTGGTTAAGTTACCAGATGAGTTGAATATCTCCTCACAATATTTGCACTTGAAAGGGTTTCTCTCCAGCGTGCGTTCTTTTTTCTTTCTTTTTTTCTTTTTTGTTCCTTTTTTTTGTTTTGTTTGTTTTTTGGGCCGCCCAAGGGGGGGGGGTTTAAACCCCCTAACCCCCCCCCCCCCCCTCCCCCGTAGATCCGCGCCTGTTTAATATTTTGGTTATCTTGTGGTTTCCAAACCACAAGATAACCACAAAATACTTGTAAGATTTTCTTTTTTTTTACCGTCTGAATTGGCTTTCACCGTGTGAATGCGGCTAATAACAATAAACACAATTACAATAATGATGAGGATTATTATTATCATCATCATAATTATTATTATTATTAATATTATAATTGTTATCATTATTATTATTACTATTATTATCATCATTATGACTTATTAAGTAAGCAAATATCATTCCCCAAAACCTGGGGGGATGATTGTACATGCCATCCCCCCCACCTTGTGAGGTGGGGGGATGCATCCCCCTCATCCCCCCCGTTGTCTACGCCCCTGGGTAGCAGCTATGAAGGTTGACAAATGTTTGGACAAAAAGTACAAGTACGACAGAAAAATGATGTGATCTGCAGTGACCATTTGACAGTTTACAGCAGGGAAACATACGTACGCAATAACGGTCGAATCCATGCGATATGTCACAGAAAGGGCCGTGCGCAAACACAATGGCGAAGTTCTGAATATTCTCAGAGACGCGAAAGACGAAGGATTCTGAAGAAGAGTTACGTCCTCCCTATCGTCAATTGTATGATAGTTTAACATTTTCAGAGAATGTTTTAAAAGGCCTATCAACTGAAATTAACATGCAGTTTCTAAGGTTAATTCCCCTTTAATCATCTGCACGAAATATATTTATTCGCAATATCTCGATTTGAGTTTTATTTGTCCAATTCCAGGATATAACTAGGAAGGAGAAAAGTTCTTCTGTACCCTTCTGCCAAGTTCCAGAGGAACTCAGATTCTCTATAGAGACAACAGCAAAGGATCTAAAGATTGTGTTCCACGACGGGACGAAAAGTAACAAAAGAATGGTAAATGAGCGTGGTTGTTATTTCATAAGGTCTGTTGAAGAATAATGCTGGAATTTGGAGATGTAAATTTTAGAATCTGAATTTTTATTCTTATACATACTTACCTCATTCTCACATATACATGTAGTTTTCAAGATTGGAATATCGTGACCTGACTTTTTTTTTTATTGAATGCAACAATCGGCTACCTCGAAGGTACATTTTTGTAAAATAGTCAGTAAATGATCTAACCTCTTCCTTATTCCGAAATTGGATCTCGTCAAGTCCAATATATTCTCTCCCTCTCTCACTCACTCTTTTTCTCCCTCAAATGTCAAGTCCTCAGCGGAACTCGATGGAGATTGAAATAAAAAGACAGGATCTGTGTACTTAGAAATAAGTATGCTCAAGTGTTCTATGCGTCTAATTTTACATCGACATCGTATTTAAGCGAGTACTGGTGACAAAATAGGTTAATAGGGGGTTGACATTTTTTAACAATCATCTTAGGTCAGGATTTGATTCGAGTTACAATTTGTCTTTCTTTTATTTTTTAGCTTTCACAGTAGTAGAAAAAAAAATCCCTCTCTATCTCTTTTTGGAACTATAAATTGTTATTACTGTTAAGATTGTTTGTGTTTTACTCTTGACATTTAAGACCTGAATCTAATAGTTGATTGAGCATTTCTCCCCCCCCCCCCCCGAAACAAATAAGAATTCGGAGTGTTCTTTCAAACAACGCAATCTACGCTGATGATATGTCCCGGAAATTATACTACAGAATCCGTAGGAAAGTCTCATGGCCGCCTCCTGCCTCCGTACGGAGGCCGCACGGAAATGGGGATACGGGCAGGATAAGGGCTCCCTAGATCAATCGCAGGCCAAATGTAATCCAGGCATAAGGCGACCTTGAGTCATCACTTCAAAGGCCGTACGGCAGTCGCAGATTTTGTGTCTCCACAAATTCAATGTGACCGCTACCGTATGAGACCGTGGGAATTGCTCTTGGCCATATATATTTTAGACCGCAGGGCCACCGCGGCAAATGTGATCTAGGCATTAGTAAAAACAAAAGAAATGTGGTTGGTCAAGATTTACCCTCGGCATCTTTAACCTAATAATACTTGTAAAATCCGCATTTCGTATGGAAAACGAACGCAGACTGTACTGGGGCATTCACATATACATCTCGTACGGCGAATAAAAACAAACATTTTGGGAATTTTCGCCCGGTGCCAGGCCGGCTCCCGTACAGCCGGCCCCAGCCGGCCCCGGGAGCCACGGGGTGCAACTGTTCATCGAACGGAGCCAGTAATATTACCGTTCGGCACCCGGCCAGCACCCGGCCGTTACCCTTATGGGCGCCTTGCATTTTCACTCGACCAATTTTCACCGGGCACCTCCCGAGCACCGCAGAAAATGAGACCACACATGCCGTATAAATTAAAATCGGAAGGGTCCCGTACGGTCTTTAAAATCCACGGCAAGCCGCCGGATAGGGAAAATTATACGGGGCCCGGTGTTTATGTGAAGTGTATCTTCCCCCCTGAATCATGCTTACATAATGCGCACATACTGCCTGTGCCCATAGACAAGCGTGGCCCATTTCAACGTCATACGCGACTGCGTACCTGTTGGGTGTAAAACTGGCTAATTAATTTAAATATATTTTTCATAATATACACTTTGTCATGTTTTTTTCCTCATTATTATTATTATTTCCCTACAATTCGAACCAAGATGCCCATTAAGGGTATACTTAGTGGAAAGTGCAGCCCTCTGATCTTCGAGCTTCAGTTCTCTCCTGAAGAGAAAGGAAAGAAGAACATCCATATCGATATACTACAAGGATCAGCAACACGTGCAGAAAGAGCGTATATCTGTTCAATAGAAGGTAGCCTATATTAGTTTGTGTATTTCACTTCATCAAATGTAGCCAGCTACCTCAATGACCTTACATAAATAATTTCCGTAACAAGTGACTTCAATATGGTGGCCCTGAAAGGACATCGCAATTTCGTCTATTCGTGATGTCCCTTCAGAGCCACCATACCTGAAAGACTACATACGTCATTTCTGTAACAAGTGACTTTAAAGCCCCTAGTAAATTATTTTCTGGTTAGCTAAAAGATCTTACATAAGTCATGTTATGTTTTCTCCTCTTTCAATAAGAATTACTTAAATTAGGTTTAATGTTAGCCCAAAGTGAATTCCCTTTTTGAGGATAAGTGGAAAAGAATTATGTAACAAAATACATGTACAATTAATTTAAAAACACTTCTTCCTAGTTAAAGACATCAGCAAATAGCTGTGGGTATACAAATTCGGATCTAATTTTTTTTTGTAACAAAGTATCTTTCTTCTCGAATGTACCTCTCCCCTCTACACTGTAAAAAACTAATAGTCGAAATAACTCAATAAAATTGAGGAAAAGAATTGCCTTATTTTTATTAAGTAAATATATTACCTACGGCATCTTAAGTAGAATTTACTTATTTTGCTGAATAAATTTTTACTCAGTTAAATCGAGTTACATTAACGTAAATAATTTAAGTATTGTAATCATTTTAGATAATTAAAAAAAAGCTATGATAGGATTACATATTGCACGATTTGGTACCCATCTAATCTAACAAGTAACATCCACTAATCATTCACTACTTCTATTTAAGATTTAACCGTATATATATATATCTACCACCATCACAAACTATTACATACGCTTCAATTCGACACATATTGAAAGGCTCCAAATTTTATATATACTTGATCGTAGCATCTTAAAAGGAAAATTGGTTGACAATTTCCTGAAATATCAAGTTTTGATTTGTTTTGAACTGGGTAACAATTAAAAATTGTCTTGTCTTTGCTTAGCCATGTTAAATGAATTAGTAAATGTTTTAAAGTCCTTAAACTTTCATTCAACCACAAAAAAGAATTGTTTTATTTAAAAAAGAGTTTAATTTGGTCTTAATGAATATTCATAAATTATGTAAATATTTCTATTACGCACTGCATCGGTCCTTACTTTAAAAAGATAAGAATAATCAACATAAATTGTTTGAGTAATACGTATAATTTCTGATTTTGAGTTAAAATTACTAAATTAATACAAGCTGAAATTACTTAAAGTTTTTATGTATTTGATTTTACTTAAATATTCCACGTATGTTCTACTAAATTGAAAGTTTGAGTTAGCAAGACTTAAATTTAGTGCGTAAGTGGCAAAACTAATGTTTTCAAGTAAATTCTACATGGAAAAAATACGTAAAAATTACCAATGAACAAATTCTTTTTTACAGTGTATGAAACGGGGCTTTTTGCATTTTTAAAAAAATCTTCAAATCATATATACAAAACCATTGAGATATTTCATTTCGCCTTCTTTTTCAGTTCTGAATGCATTATAACAGTAGTATACATTGGAACATACTTGGAGAAATACGTGTACACTATTATTATTATTATTATTATTATTATTATTATAAAGTCATTATACATTCAAACTAGACGGAGAAATATAAACTTACAAACTTAGTTTAAACAGAACCGGCCAGGGTTCCAAGATAAGCGAAGCTTGATGCATTGTAAGCCCTGACAATTAAGTACAAATAAAATACAAAAATTAGAGGGTTCCTGATGATACAAAGGTGCAACAAAGAGAAGAGAATATTATGTTCTGTCTCAAAACATGCTTTATACTCAATACATAGCCATTCCAAATACTGGAAAAATAGAAAAAACGCTTTAGTCCTTTTTGTATATCTTTATTGCGTTTAATGCAGATGAACCGGATTATGCAGTCGATCAGACAGATTCGTAAGTAAACGGGTATCATCCTTCCATCCATGGATCGCTCATTCTTGAAATAATAAGTGTCAGTGTAAGGTATTACTGTTTATCTTAAAATACTAGTTTAAATTTACAAATGTTGAGCAACATCAAAGTCATGGCATGGAACCGTATAATTACGTTTTTTACAATGGACATGTGACTAGGCATTTATCATTCCCAATGCTAACCCATCACTAGGAAGTTATAATTACCTCTAATTAGTATGGCTACTGTTCGAAAAAATAATAATAGTATACTCCGCGTTTATATAGCGCTTAATACAATCGACTCTTAGTCTATGGAACCAACCCTCCATCATGTTTATTTATATTTTTTCCAATTTTTTACCAATTTAATGGGTAACGGATGGACATAATGGCGAAAATAACCGAATTCGCACCGTTACACATTTCGATATCTTATTAAAATATTATTACACCGAATAAATTTATTTTCTGTAGGCAGGGGCGAATGGAGTATGTATCCGACAGTCTTCTCGAGGTCCTGGCCGACCCGACACATACGCCAAAGGATTTAAAGTCCCTCGGCTACCAGCTTGGCTTCTCTTACTCAGCTGTAGAGAAATACCTCAACCGCCTCGACTCGTCATTTAATTGTGCCTCAAGATCAGGTTTTGGTGAGATGCTACGTGACTGGAGACGGAGGGTTCGACCTAGTGAGCAGGTAGATGAACTTTATATGGCATTACAACATGCTGGGTTAGGCCATGCAGCTGAGGTCATGCTGCCTGAACGTAAGTTCTATACCGTACTCTCTCCCCCTTTGTAAAACTACAGTGTATAACATTTTCTTGACGTGTTGCAGAGTTTGGAACGATAACATATTTTCGACGTCCCTTTTACCAAGCCATAGAAAAAGGCACTAAGAAAAGCTTTTCACTTTTATCATACAGCGAGGTGATCTGGTATTTGTTCGAACTATTTGAAATACTGCCCCATCATCATAGGTACACATTTAGTACACATCGAAAGGGACAAGTTGGGAAAACAAACTGGTCTTATATTGTAAGCACCCAGCAAGGATGCAACCTGGGACCTCTCATAATCATGACATTTCAGAGTCACCAATCTACCACATTGTTTCCACGTATATATACACATGTTAATTTAATCCCATCAGGTGCGTTCTTTGTAAGAACAGCAGCACAGAAGGCTTTGTTCCGTCACCTCCCACATTGAATCGCCCCATAATCGAATTATTGTTTTGTATTTTATCTTTACTCTTTAAACGGACGAACCGTCATATGCTTTTGATGTTGTTTCTCCTTCACCATGTTCACCATATCCTGTAATGATAACCCTCAAATAGAAGTACCTCCGGATACTCTTATTATTGTACTTTCTTTCTTCTTCACTATTGTGTATGTGAATAAAATTGAGTAGCTCCGCGAAATATTATATTCTTGATTTGTTTTCCTTTCTACCCTCTTTGCTTTTACTCATAAACTATCAATCTTTCTTCCCCATTCATTTGCTCATTACCAGTGAGTAGCACTTCTAGGAGGCACTTTGAACAACTCAGACAAGCATGGGAGTCAATGGAGTAGCACTGTCAGTGAAATGTCTATCATCATCCTACGACCGAGAAGGGATTCACTTGATTATTACATTCAGCTGAGAGGCCTACGTCTTCAGAAACATGTATTCTACTAAGTCTGCATGATTCTCCGCCTGAATCTCGAGGTTGCTTTTCCTTCCCTATTCAATGCTGCTAGGAGTCGTTTACTTAAGCTACACATGATAATGGTTTATTTTTAATTATTCTTGACGATTAAAGATAAAATTGAGCTCTTGTAAATATAGAAACATGAATTCTCTCAGAATCCAACGAAACATACACTGAATGTTCAAGATCAAAATTATATCACATGTGACAACCAACAAATAATCTACTGTAGGATAAACAATCCAAAATAAATCATTGCGATTTTCTTTCAAAATACAATTTCTATACTAGAGAAAGGGAAATCCAACCTTTATAATAAACTAAACTGAAAAGCAGACTAGCAAATGTTTGAAGGAAATCGGACAAAATTTAGTTAGTTATAAATATATGAAGATATAAATCACTATATGTATCGGCATTTCAAATTTGCCACAACAAATACTCTCATAATTCCGTTATATTTCAATGGTTATTAAAATAAAAGCAAAACAATTAATACAATTTGAATGAATATTGAAGACAAATATGTGCGCAGTGTTTACTTAAATAAATGTTGCATGGAAAGTGTTTCAGTTGACTTTCTAAAATGATCATTTAAATAAGACACTTGATAACCCCAAATTTATATTCCAATAATATAAACTTGCTTTAGTTCTATTAGTACAATTATTATATACAAATAACCGTAGTAAATATATTATTAATCATAAGCTTTGTATGAAAAATGTTCCACTTATATTGCTACAATTCTAATGTACATGTGGTAATAACTACAGAATATTCTCTTTATTGCAAGGTTGTATGAAAACATGAATACTATTTAAGTTCTGTTGCTAATCGAATGCTCTCTGGCGCTTTGTTGTTTAGCAGGTTTTTAGCATGAAAAACACTCCATTCTTTTTTGCTTTGAGCTCTTTCGTTCAATCTTTCATCTGCTTTGATCCAACATTCAACATTATCAATATTTTCCTTTCACTTCGTCTTTTTCCTTCCAACCTTCCCTGAATGATATCACGCAGGAGTTTATCATGCAGTAGGATATGCTCAATTAATTTCTTCTGTCTCTCCTACCACGTTGTTACTAATTTTCGCTCTTCCCCCACTCTTTGTAAAACTTCAAAGTCTGTCACTCTATTTTAAAAGTCTCCAACATTTTGATATCTGTTGTTTTAAGAGCCCATGCCTCTGGTCCATACATCATCACACTTGAGAATGTATGCATATGATAATGATTGCAGAAAACATTTTTTTTTAAATCAGGGTTGTACGTATACTGTTGTAGCTCTGTTGCTAAAACTTCATATACATATGATTATAGTATACGAAGATATTTTCATTAATGTAAGGTTGTATGAATACTGTTGTAGCTCTGTTGCTACAAGAATCATATATATGTGATGATTATTACATAATATATTTTTCTTTTTTAAAGATTGTAAGAATACTGTACAAAATATTTTCTTTACTGTAAAGTTGTATAAATAATGTTGTAGATTTGTTGTTACAATAATCTTCATATACATGAATTTAATCACAGTAAACATATATTTCTTTATTGTAAGATTGTATGAATATTTATTCAGTTCTGTTGCTAGAATAATCGTGTACATAATATAATATATACAGAAGACGTTTTCTTTATTGCATGAATACTGCTTAAGTTCTGTTGCTTATCTCTTCACTTATCTAACAATGGATATCCACTGGGCCACACCGTGCCATCTGCTGTCATGGGCAACTTTTTTATCGTTACGGATAGCAATGTATCTTTCCATTTTGTACGATTTGATTAATAGAGAATTGAAATGATTAATATTTGGTTAAGCTAATTTGCATCCATTCAGGTAAATTGTTTTCTTTGCAATTATTAATGTATGGTTAAAAAGAATATAATTCTTCGAAAATATACAAATAATTACCGTTTTTTCCGTTAACATCGAGAAATCAAACATAGCCAGCTCTTTTCCGAGCTGATTCCAAAATACCAAGACGTACATCAGTACTGAAACCAATCGTATTTAGATTAATTTGAAAAAAAATGTGATTTATAAACCTGAAAAGTAATCAAATCAATATTAAATATGAACAAAATCAACATTTTTCCAATGACTTCCAGGCAGTTTCCTTCACAATGCACTTCTTTTGTATTGAAATTGTCTTTGTTATTACAGTAAATATATATTTCTTTATTGTAAGGTTGTATAAATATTTTGTTTCAGTTCTGTTGCTAGACTAATCGTGTACATAAGATAATATATACAGAAGACGTTTTCTTTATTGCATGAAAACTACTTAAAGTTCTGTTGCTACAATGATAATGCACATAAAGTAATAAATACAATGTTTCTTCATAAGGTGCTTTGAAGCTGTTCAATTTGTATTGCTAAATTAATCATGTTGATAAGACAATAATTACAGACCAGATTTTCTTCATTATGAGGCCTTAAGACTCGTGTTTCATTTGTATTGTTTCAATAGTCATGTATATATGACAATAATTACAGAAGATATTTTCTTCATTGCAAGGTTATATGAAGGCTGTTAAGTTCTTTTGCTAGAATGATCATGTAATTAGGTACTATCTGAAATGAATATATGCGTTGGTGTAAGGTTGTATGGAAACTGTTTTGGGTGTATGGCTACAGGAATCATGTATATAAGGTAGCTTGGTAATTCCAGAGGATATTTTCTTTATTGCAAGGTTGTTTGAAAACCTCTGTTGTTCTGTTGCTACATTAATCATATACATAGGATGATAATTACAGAAGATATGTTCTTAGTTGTATGAATACTATTTAAGTTATATTAGTACAGTGGAAATGCACATAAGGTAATAAATACGATAAATATATGTTTCATCATATGGTGGTTTGAAAACTGTTAAGTTTGTATTGCTATAGCAATCATGTAAATAACACAAAACTTACAAATCACACTGTATTTCCTATACAGCCATATGACTAGAGTTTCATTTGTATTGCTGCAATGTTCATGTACATAAGACAATGATTACATAAATCTTTATTGCAAGGTTTTGTGAAAACCGTTCATTTGTTTTACTACGATGATCATTTATATAACTGAAATGAGCAAAGGCGTTATTATAAAGTTGTAGGAAAACAGTTCTAGTTGTAAGGCTACAACAATCATGTAAATAATTAATCATAATAATGGCAGAGGATATTTTCTCTATTGCAAGGTTGTTTGAACATTTCGCCGTTCTGTTGCTTCAACAATCATATACATAGGATAATAATTACATTAAAAAAAATCTTAGCTGTATGAATACTGTTTAAGTTATATCGCTACAATATTCGCATATATATATATATATATGATAATAATTAAAGCAGATTTTTTCAATTTATATTGCTATAATAATCATTGTAAATATTTCAGACCAATGTGTCTTTACTATACGACCATATGACTAGTGCTTCATTTGTTTTGCTATAATGGTCATGCATATATGACAATAATTACAGAAGATAATTTCTTTATTGCAAGGTTTTATGAAGGCTGTTAAGTTATTTTGCTAGAATGATCATGTAATTAGGTACTATCTGAAATGAATAATTGCGTTATTGTAAGGTTGTAGGAAAACTGTTTTAGGTGTATGGCTACAAGAATCATGTATATAAGGTAGCTTGATAATTCCAGAGGATATTTTCTTTGTTGCAAGGTTGTTTGAAAACTTCTGCTGTTCTGTTGCTACATAATCATAATACATAGGATGATAATTACAGAAGATATTTTCTTAGTTGTATGCATACTGTTTTATTTATATTGCTACAATAATAATGCACATAAAGAAAAAAAATACAATAAATATATGGTTCATCACAGGGTGTTATGAAAACTGTTGGATTTCATGCCATAATAATCATGTACTATACAGACTAAAGTGTCTTTACTATACGGCTGTGTGACTAGTATTTCATTTGTATTGCTACACTGTTCATGTATATAAGACAATAATTACAGGATATGTTTTTTTCATGGCAAGGTTTTATGAAGAGTATTCATTTGTTTTACTACGATGATCATTTGAAATGAATATATGGGTTATTGTAATGTTGTAAGCAAACAGTTCTAGTTGTATATTTCGCTATAACAATCATGTATATAAAGAAAGCTTATTAATGTCAGAAGATATTTTCTTTATTGCAGGATTTTTTGAAAACTGTTTCAGTCTTATTGCTCCAATGATCATTTACAAAAATAATATATACAGTACATATTAGCTTTTTACTATCATGACTATAAGGTTTGTATGAACACTGAGCTGTTTTACCATAACGATCATGTAATGAAACAATAACAGCAGCGGATATTGTTTTATTGTAAGTTTGTATGAAAACTGTTTCTGTTGTATCGCTTCATATCATATGGATATTAACAAGAGTTGAGGTTAAGTTTTGTGGTATATGTTATCTTTGATTTGTGAATAGTTAAAATTCATGTTATGTAGGCGGAAAAGTATCATTGAAGCAATAGATCATTTTCAAATACAACAAAGTAACTTTAGTCTTTGAACTAGGTATTTGTGACATATATCTGATTTCCTATATAATTGCCATATGTGTGTGCACTGTATATACAGTTTTCAACAAATGCATATCGTTATGATTTATATCCGTATTATTTTTCTTGTAACAGTGTATTTAAGTTAATATGGTCCTTGATTTTTCTCTATAAGGAATTTAAATTAGTTTATATTTTAATTACTTTTTTATTCTTTGTATTCAAAATGCTTTTTTATTTATAATCCTATTTTTTTTAATAATATTAATTACTGCATGGACTGCTTTTAGAATTTGTGAACGTTTTTTTCATGTCTTTAATGTCGAATTGGTCATGGTTCTAATACCAAGACGTACAGCAGTACTGAAACAAATGTGATTCATGAACCTGAAAAGTAATCAAATAAATGTTAAATATATTATGAACAAAATCAAGATTTGTCCAATGACTTCAAGGCATTTTCCTTCACAATGCACTTGCCCAAAACAAGTAATGTATCAATGTTGCTCATGTTGAATTTCTACAATATTCAAGTTTAACAAATCCAGAGTATATCTGTATTAAACCATAGTAAGGTAGTAGAAAAGGCGTTTTGGGAGTGCTGTATCACAAACCATGTATATAAGATGGTACACGCACACACACACACACACACACACACACGTACACACACACATTACCGCACTTAAAACAAATTTCATACGTACTCATACAAACAACATATCGTTTCGGATGATGTGATTATATAATAATATGAGATATATTTAAAAAATATATCAATCGTTTACTTAATTTGCAGGCCAAAAGTGAAAAGGTTAAATTCCAACGACATTTGTAAGGTAATAGAAAGTCATATGAATAAGACTTACTGTTAAGTTTTGTGGTATAGGTTATCTTTCCCGATGACTTCAAGGCAGTGTCTTTCACAATGCATTTGTCCCACATAAGTAATTGAATTTATTTTCATGATGTATCAACGTTGCTTATGTTGAATTGCTACAATATTTAAGTTTAAACAAATCCACAGCATGTATCTGTATTAATCCATAGTACGGTAAACCGTTGTAGGTAAGGCGTTTCGGGAGCGTTGTATCAATTATCATGTACATAAGTCGATATATACAGTTATATTTGTAATATAATAACTTGTGGTATTACGTTTTAGTTGTGGATCCGCAATGACCATTTAAATTAATATTGTTGTAATAAAGTAATCGATATTGCAACATTTTGCGTATAATGATCCTACATGGCCGCGATCTGAATTCAGGTAGCAAAGTTATTTTGTGTTGGATATTGTTTGCATTTGTGTTGCTGGGGCTCCTATTTATATATTCTGTATGCTCCTATAGACTGTATTTCGTTTTAATTGTGATAATAGCGATATACTCATTTTTATTGAATGTAATGCGACCATATGTTTACATTCTAATGACATAATTTCCTTTGTTAAGTTTTTTTCTTTTGTTTATATCAAGCATATTTAGTTCTGCATTGTTTTTTTTTTGCGTTGTAAATAATCCTATCCTCTCATGCCAAAATTGTATATCAACAATTTATTCAAATTTGAATTTAAATTTGCACCATTCTATTCGGTACGCTATAAGTTATTCACAAGCCTTTTTATAAAAATGACTGACATCGAAGTAATTTACAAGAAATCAATACATGTATACGAGCTCTAGATTTGTTGATAAAATGTTACACGTGTTCGTTAATATTTGTGTACATTGTGTATCACTTATTCCATCATGGATAATTTGAAATATTAGCCCTATATTGTTGATAAGAAAACATGACCTGGATTTTTTCTCCCTCTTTTCTACTTTTATATACGTGTTTGTAGTATCTATACAATTGTTTATACCATTACTTTCTTTGTTAATGATCATGATTATTATGTTAATAAACTATTATTAAAAAAACTAACTTTCTTGCATACAGTTAATTCATATAAATGTAAGTCATATCAGATTACTGAATTGTTAATCTCGTCCTCCTTGTGTATTTTCCAATATGTATCATTTATAACAGGAAGAAAATAATTGTGTACTTGTTTAAACAAATTAGAAAAGGGAATAGTGTTTTTGAGAAAAATATGTTGGAGCATTTCGATAACAAACTCTTAATAAGAAAGAGCGCCATAACGCGATGATAGAGCCATAAGAGCATATTTCATCCATTCATTTAAACAATAAATGCAACTCTCTCCCAACTAAATTCCTATATTCATTGTCTTCACCCTTATGCCTCCCCTCTCAAATAGTCGTTTCCGAATAGAAAAATAGACAAAATACAAATTGGCAAACTACTTATTACTCGATATTGACAGATCTCGTATAGCTAAATACACGAAAGTCAGAATAAGCAATAGTAACCTCATGATTGAGGAAGGTCGGTACGAGAAAAGAACATTATAAGATAGGACGTGCCCCCGTTTGTAAAGCTGACACAGAAAATGAAATACACTTCCTGTAAACAAAATGTACATACTTAAAATATCACAGATTTAGAATATATACTCTACATAATACAGACTGTCAAAACTTAAGCGAAGATGAGAAATTTCAAGTAATGATATCCAATGACGAAACCGACATCAACGCAATAGTAATATTTGGAATGAGCGAAAAGAATAACAAACGAAAAAACCTATTGATAAATAACAAATCCACATAGAAATACACAAAACATCCCCCCGTAAAAAACCCAATATTTATATATACACTGTTGGTCATAATGGTGGAATAATTATTTTTACCCCAATTTATGGAATGATTTTGAAAATGATTTATTCCTAATAGATCTAGATAATAGTATACATTCTCAGATTTTATTGAATGACAATTGGGGAGTGTTTGATTTGCGTGACTGCTAAAGCATGTGTGTGCTACTATGCTAATCAACTAGGGGATCTACGTCATTAAGTCATAACTGACAGTAATGGGGATTAATGCCTCATAAAAGGGCACTAATATAGCACATCGACACAGTCTTGATCCTGGGGGCTCACAGTAACGAGGCCATTGCTTAGCCAATAAATCATGACTATACGCAGCGGGCGCCATGGTACGTCAACGCCCCCACAAAAAAAAAAAAAAAAAAAGAAAATGCAATACATTTTCAATAATTCATTGCATTTCCCCCCAGCCCATCCTCTGTAGGGCCATGCATTATGGTTGAAGGCATGCCCACACAGAAGATTTTTTTTTTATGTTGGGGGTCGGGGCAAAATGCAATGAATTATTGAAAATGTATTGCATTTTCTGAAAAAAGCGGGTCCAAACCTTGTACATAAATAACTTCAGGGAGGAGCAATGCCTAGTGCCCTTCGGTACGGCATAATTCCCAAGGCGGCCTGCCGTGGTATATGTGAACAAGCCTTCTATACTGGCTGGTCACGGGATCAAATCTTATGTCGAGTTCACATTGTTTCAAAAGAAATACTTCTGCCCCTTCTTAATATATTGAGAGGGTTGATTGTTGGTTTGGTTTACCTGACTGTTTACACGGTTAAGAAATAGCTTGTTTATACGAGCAACCAGGGTACCAAAGGCTTTAAGTCCACTCCGAGGGACTTGGTACTGAGGGGCCAAAGGGCACAATCGCATCCACTTGGATTCGCAGCCGGACCTCCTGGTTATGAGACCACTCCTCTACAATTGAGTCATCAGGCCTATTTGTGAACGAGCCTTAGCTGGCTGACCACCGAACCAAACCTCACATTCCTCACCGGTAGTGCTCTCTGTTCCCCTAAATGCCTCTCTCATGGATCTTCTATTTTCGTTGTGAAGATTATAACCTGTAAATGACTATTGAAATGGCATTATGTTCCATTTTTAACTACTCGTTTTAGTATTACATATATAGTGTAATAATTATGGATGGGTTGACATTGAAACTAAGATATTTAGTAAACGGTTGAAATATGTTTATTATCTATATTATTATATTGCTAAATATATTACTCATTGCGGATATAGTATCGAAAATAATATCGCTAGTGATATTCGTTTGTCTCGAAATGTGGTCAATAAGGAATCTAAAAGATCACGACGTTTCGTATGCTACTGCGATACTTCGTCAGGTGATAAAAACTACTGTAAGCAAGGGTCTTTTTTTCGTTTGACGTAGTTTCACTCTTCACCAATGTACCGATTGAGGGCGCATGCAATGCTACATTGCAACGCTTACAATCAGACAGCAATATGTCTACCCGTACCGCACTCTCACCGGAACAACTCACTCAACTCCTCGAGTTTGTTCTACGATCCACATATTTTCTGTATAAAGGTTCATACTATGAACAGACAGAAGGGGCAGCCATGGGCAGTCCAGTCTCGGCTGTCGTGGCCAACCTATACATGGAGAGTTTCGAAGAAGAAGCGCTGGACACATGTCCCCTCTCTTGCATACCTCGTGTTTGGAAGAGATACGTAGATGACACCTTCATCATAGTTCCCATCTCTGAAACAGATAAGCTGCTTAAACACATGAATAGCCTTGAACCAACCATCCAGTTCACATCAGAGATAGAGTGTGAAGGGAAGATAGCATTCTTAGACACTCTAGTTCATAGACACGACAACCATAGGCTCTCCACCTCAGTCTATAGGAAGCCTACCCACACAGACCAGTACATAGCGTTTGACTCTCACCATCCCATATCGGTGAAGAGAGGTCTAGTGAAATGTCTATTTGACAGAGCTTCACGCATTGTGACAAGTCCACAACAGCCATGCAAAGAACGGACCCGTGTTCGCAGCGCCCTGAGTCTCAACGGTTACCCACGCCGTTTTATACACAATACCAAGAATAGATCGTCGGAACCCAGGGATCAGAAGGTATACAAGACTTTTACAGTCTTGCCGTACATTGATGGGGTCTCCCAACAACTCAAGCGCCGCCTAGAGAGCCATGGCATTCGAACGGTTTTCAGATCAGATACCACCCTACGTCAACAACTTACACGCCCCAAGAATCCAATTCCTCCACATAGACGGGACGGCATTGTGTCCAACATCCCTTGTAAAGGATGTGATAGATCCTACATCGGTGAAACTGCCCGTCCGATAAAAGAAAGAATCACTGAGCATAAGAGGGACGTCAGACTCCGTCGAACTGACAACTCAGCCGTAGCCGAACATGCTTGGGATAACCAGCATCAACCAGACTGGGACGGGGTTCAGTGCCTTTCCCATGAAAGGCATTGGTATACACGGAGGGTGAAAGAAGCTATCAATATCCGTCTCAATCCTAATAATTTCAACAGAGACAACGGGATCGATATCCCCGAATTTTGGATGCGGACGATACGCCGCCATGACACTCGCCGTCCTGCCAGCCAACACCGGTCGATTCCATTCAGCAGACGGTCCGATCCAGCGGCCCGTTGATTGGCTGAGTACCGTATGCGTCGGCCAATAGGCCTGGTGCATTAGCCGAACCAGCGGCCGAATCCAGCGGCCTGGTGATTGGTCGATCACCGTGTGCGTCGACCAATAGGCATTGTGCGTTATTGTTCCAATTATCGATCGAATTATGGACCGCTCCGCACGGTCCTCCCGTAGAGTATAAAAGACCCTTGCTTACAGTAGTTTTTATCACCTGACGAAGTATCACAGTAGCATACGAAACGTCGTGATCTTTTAGATTCCTTATTGACCACATTGCTAGACAAACGAATATCACTAGCGATGTTATTTTCGATATATTATTATATAATTACATCATCAAAAACGATATGTTATTTTGTATAGGTGCGTATAAAATATGTTTAAGGTGCGGTAGCGTGTGTGTGTGGGTGTGTATGTGTGTGTGTTTGTGTGTGTATGTGTGTGTGTGTGTGTGTGTGTGTATGTGTGCGTTCGTGTGTGTGTGTGCAGGCGCGGATCCAGGATTTCTTAGGGGGGAGGCCCAAATTTGAAATTATGCGAGCCAAATATTGGTACGTAATGGTGACCAGCAGTGACGTAATTAGGGGTGGGTGGGTGCAGGGAGGGGCGAGTTTTCCCCCTCCCTCCTCCGCGAAGCGCGGAAGCGTTGGCATTTCAATAAATTATTAGAGAAAGAAGACGATTCGTTGTACCATTCCTCAAAACAATCCTCGTCTGATGTATGTTTCCCCCCATCCCGCGAGAAGCGCGAAAGCTTTTACGTTTCATTAAATCATTAGAGAAAGAAGACGATTCGTTGTGTCGTTATCGACTCTTAATCTTCGTCTAAATTCAGTTTCCCCCAAGCTTTTACGTTTCATTTAATTATGAGAGAAAGAAGACGATTCGTTGTACCGTTCTCGACTCTTAATCCTTGTCTAAATTCAGTCCCCCCCCCCCCGACTCCAGCGCGAAGCGCGGAAGCTTCGACGTTTCATTTAAATAATAGAGAAAGAAGACGATTCGTTGTACCGTTCTCAACTCATAATCCTTGTCTAAATTCAGTTTCCCCCTCCCGCGCGAAGCGCGGAAGCTTTCATCGTTTCATTAAATCATTAGCCAAAGAAGACGACTCGTTGTACCGTTATGACTTTGAATCCTCGTCTAAATTCAGTTCCCCCCCCCCCTCCCGCGCGAAGCGCGGAAGCTTTTACGTTTCATTAAATTATAGGGAAAGAAGACGATTCGTTGTACCGTTATGACTTTTAATCCTCGTCTAATTTCAGTTTCCCCCCTCTCACCGCGCGAAGCGCGGAAGCTTTTACGTTTCATTAAATCATTAGAGAAAGAAGACGATTCGTTGTACCGTTCTCGAAAATAATTTAGTTTACCCTCCCCTCCCGCGCGAAGCGCGGAAGCTTTTACGTTTCATTAAATTATAGGGAAAGAAGACGATTCGTTGTACCGTTCTCGACTCTTAATCCTTGTCTAAATTCAGTTTCCCCCCTCCCGCGCGAAGCGCGGAAGCTTAGACGTTTCATTAAATCATTAGAGAAAGAAGAAGATTTGTTGTGTACCGCTCTCGAAAATAATTTAGTTTACCCTACCCTCCTGCGCGAAGCGCGGAAGCTTAGACGTTACATTAAATCATTTGCGAAAGAAGACGATTCTTGTACCGTTATGACTTTTAATCTTTGTCTAAATTCAGTTCCCCCCCCCCCTCCCACGCGAAGCGCGGAAGCTTTTACGTTTCATTAAATCATTAGAGAAAGAAGACGATTCGTTGTACCGTTCTCGACTCTTAATCCTTGTCTGAATTTCAAAAAAGTTCTTTCTCTCTTCCCTTTTCATCCTACGTCCTCTTCCTTTTCACATATGTTGATACCTTGTCCGCCCCGGAAGCTCAGGGGTTTAAGGTTTTAATTTACGGTCAGATTAGCATTCAGGGGTCCGCCTTAGGGCCCTAGGCGGGGTCCAGGGGGCAGAGCCCCGAAAGTTCAGGAGTTTTAGGCATTTAATTACGGTCAGATGAGCATTATTTTAATACCTAATTGTTACAGTGGCAGGTCACTAATTGGCTTGGGGTTCAGGAGGCGGAGCCCCGTGAATCCCAAGGGTTTTAGGCACTCAATTACGGTCAGATGAGTATCTAGGGGCCCGCCTAAGGGCTCTTGGTTGGGTCCACGGGGCAGAGCCCCCGGAAGCTCAGGGGTTTTAGGCGTTTAATTACGGTCAGATGAGCATTTTTGATACCTTATTTTTGTGACACTGGCAGGACACTATTTGGCGTGGGGTCCAGGGAACAGAGCCCCCAGAAATCAGGGGTTTTAGGCATTAAATGACCGTTAGATGAGCATCTAAGGGCCCGCCTTAGGGCCCTAGGTGGAATCCAGGGGGCAGAGCCCTTGGGGTTTTAGGCATTTAATCATGTTCAGATGAGCATATTTTGATACCCCATTATAATGTGACACTGGCAGTTAACTATTTTTTCTTTCTCGCTCTCTTTCATTCTATTTCTCTTTAATATACTTTTTCAAAGAACGTGTGGGGGGGGGGGGGGGCTCGAGGATCCCGATCCCCGCCGTTCCGCGGGCCCTGGTATGTAGGCATCTCAAGAAGCATTTTCTTGCCTGAATGTAAATTTAGGAATTTGTCATTTTCTAACAAACGCATATTAAAGTGAGGAAAAATCTCGGAAAATTATTTAATTTCAGCATTATTTGTAAACCACCATTATGGAATTAAAAATAAACCACGTTTGAATTCTATTTCTTCCTCTTTTTTGTTCCCTTTTAGCTCTCCTCTTTTCCTTTTCCTTCCTTCTCTCTTTTTTTTAGCGGGGACGGGGGGGGCGGGGGGGGTGGGGGGTGGGAGGCTAGGGCCTTTTGCCCCCCCCCCCATCCACAACTTGTTGGCGGGAAATTTGCAACTGATATCCCCCTTCTTTTCTTTTCTTCTTCCTCTTTTGTCCTTCCCTTTATCTCCTCTTTTTTCTTTTTACTTTCCCTTTCCTTCCTTCCTTCTCTTTTATTTTTTAATTGGGGGGGGGAGGGGAGGGGGGAGGCAACAGCCTGGAAGGCAAGTCCTTTTGCCTCCCCCGATCTCCTTCTTCCCTTTTTTCTTTTCTTCTTCCTCTTCTTTTTTCCCCTTTCTCTCCTCTTTCCCTTTCCCTTCTTTTCCTTCTCTCTCTCTCCTTTTTTTTTTTTTTTTTTTGCGGGGGGGGGGGGGCAAGGCCCGCTCGCCCCCCTGGATCCGCGCCTGTGTGTGTGTGAGTTAGATATAATTAAGAATTAGAATGGCGAGATATATGTGTTTGGTTGGCACGTAGTTCATATAAAATAAAAATGTGTAATACTATCATTTTCATGCCTGGATAACTTACTTATCTAGTATGATTTTATTGAGTTGAGAATGTTAGCAGACATTCACCGAGTGAATAGTGTGTGTGTGTGTGTGTGGGGGTGGTGGGTGAGTATGTGTGTGGTTGAGTGGGGTGTTTGTGTGAGGGAGGGGGCAGGAAGGGGCAGGGAGGAGCAGGCATTGTTCCAGTACAATTACCTCCAGATTTGTTGTATTTTTTATTTTTTTGTATATATTAAGTGAATAACATTTACATTATTGACATATATATTATGTTTAGGCAATTATACCTTTACTGTGTTGCTAAGTTATATATACTGCAAATAAGTTTTTGTTTAATTATTTTTATGTAAAAGCAATCAATATTGAACACGTTTATTTTATTCAATTGTATGTTGTAGTTTGTATTACACATTTTGAGAAATAAAACAAAATTGCTTTTCTTTTTAAATTTTAAATGGTGTATGTTTGTGGCGTGCGTGCGCGTGTGTGTCAGTGTGCGTGTTTATATCGTCTTATGTACTTTGATACAACACTCCCAACATGCCTTTTCGACAACTTTACTGTGGTTTAATACAGATATATACTCTGGATTTGTTTAAACTTGGATATTGTAGAAATTCAACATGAGCAACGTTAATACATCATATACATAAATTTAATTACTTAAAATTTTGATTGTGTTCATATTTGATATTTATTTGATTAATTTTCAGGTTTATAAATCACATTATTTTTCAAATTAATTTAAATGCGATTGTTTTTAGTACAGCTGTACGTCTTGTTACTAGAAACATAACATATTTTACATTATAGACATGTAAGAAACGTTAGAAAATAATAAAAGCAGTCAATGCAGTAATGAAAATGACGAAACAAATACAAATTCATATGGATAATACAATGTATGTTGAATACAAGAAATAACAAAGAAAAAAAATAACATAAAAAGAACTATATCAACTGGAATAAATTAGTATTAAAGGAAAATAATATAGATACAAATCATAACGATATGCAATCTGAAAAACTGCACACACATGAGGCCATATAGGAAAACAGATAATAAGTGTCGTTAATACCTAGTTAAAAGACTGAAGTTACTTTGTCCTATTTGAAATAAGATATCATCTTTATTAACAGTCATCTTAAAGTAACATTGCTCCAATGATACTCTTCAGCTTACATGAAATGAATTTTTAAAACTCACAACTCAAATATAACCTATACCACAAAACGTAAGAGTAACTCTTATTCATATGACTTATAGCGATACGAAAGAAACAGTTATCATGCAAAATTACAATAACAAAACATTTCGCTGCTTTGTTGTTGTTCTTTGTACATGATCGTTGTGGTAATACAACTAAGTGTTCATACAAACCTTATAGTCATGATAGTAAAAATTTAATATATACTGCATGTATTACCTAATATAAATGATTATAAAACTGAAACAGCTTTCAAACAACCTTGCAATAAAGAAGATATCTTACGAAATTGTAAAGCTATCTACATGATTATTGTAGCCATATACAACCAGAACCGTTTTCTTACCGGCAATCTTATAATCACCCATACATTCATTTCAGTTATTACCTAATAAACATGATCATCGCAGTAAAACACATGAACTCTCTTCACAAAATCTTGCCATGAAGAAAATGTCTTCTGTAGTTATTGTCTTAAATACATGACCATTGTAGCAATACAAATAATAATAATATAAATAAATTTATAACGCGCACGTATCCGGAACTTCCGATCAAGGCGCGACAGACAAAAATGATGCAGATTACACAAAACAGTTCAACAGATATTATTTCTACACGTAATTAAACTTAAATCTTAGATAAACAGGAATTCAAATCTTATATATACAGAAATTCAAGTATTGGATAAACAGATATAAATACATAATACAGTTCAACATAATAGAGTTCTTTAGGTAATTAAACTTAAACATCAGATAAATAAAAACGTTTTCAACTGGGATTTAAATTGTTCTGTGGATTCTAATTGTCTAAGATGAGAAGGAAGAGAGTTCCAGAGGGTGGGTGCAGCTTTTGCAAAGGACCTGTCTCCGTACGTAACTGTTCTTGTCATTGGCACAACTAATCTCGTAGCCTCTGAAGACCTCAGTGACCTCACTGACTGCGTTACTGATACCATCTCAGAGAGGTACTGGGGGGCCTGACCATGCAGAATCTTCAAGGTAGTCAGACAAATCTTGAACACGATTCTCTTCTGTACCGGTAGCCAGTGCAATTGACGAAGGATATGACTTATTCTCGCATACTTCCCTGCCTTAGTAAGAACACGGGCTGCGTTGTTGTGCACTCGCTGCAAACGAGAAATGGCTGAGGAAGGGATACCGACCAGGAGGGTGTTACAGCAGTCCAATCTGGAAGTTACCAAGGCATGGATGATCTGTTCTGTAGTCTGCTTCGACATGTATTTACGGATTCTCCTGACATTCCGAAGGTGGAAGTTTGCACTTCTGCAAATGGATGAAACCTGCTTTTCCATATTGAACAGATGGTCAAAGACGACTCCCAAATTCCTAGCTGAACTTGTTGGAGAGATAGTATGACCACCAATGTTCAGGTTTCGAGGGTGAAAAGTTGAGTGATTGTGACGAGATCCAAGCACCAACATTTCAGTCTTTTCTGGGTTCAGTTTAAGGAAATTTGAACTCAACCATGCTTGTATGTCACTCATACACGATTCCATCTGATCGAAGGTAGCCGAAGCATCCCCTGGACGAAATGTGAGATAGAGTTGGGTGTCATCAGCGTAGAAATGAAACTGAACCTGATGGTAACGAGTGATGTCTCCAAGTGGTAATATGTAGATAGTAAAGAGTACCGGGCCTAAGACCGACCCCTGAGGTACCCCACACTTGAGAGGACAAGGTTCAGATATATTGCCGCCAATACGCACCACCTGAGATCGGCCAGAAAGGTATGATTCAATCCAACGCAAAGCTGAACCTTTTACACCAAGCCTTTCGGATAGTCTTTGAAGTAAGACATGATGATCGATGGTGTCGAACGCAGCGGATAAGTCCAACATGACAAGCAAGACCATTTGGTGCTTGTCGATAGCAGTGAGAATGTCGTTTGAAACTTTCAAAAGAGCACTTTCGACACTATGCCCGATCTTATACGCCGACTGCATGACTTCCATGAGGTGGTTGAATTCCATGTAGTCCACCAGCTGATGAAGAACGACTCTCTCAAGAACTTTTGAAGCGAATGGCAGATTTGAAACAGGCCTGTAGTTAGAAAGCTGTTTAGGATCTGAGCCAACCTTCTTCAGCAGGGGAATGACCACGGCATGCTTGGAGTCATCAGGTACTTCTGAGGCCTGAAGAGATGAATTCACTATGTTCATGATACCACAAGCAAAAGTTGCTGATAGTTGTTTAATGATCCATGTTGGAACAGGATCCAACTGACAAGATTTGTTTGGAGAAGTACGTATTATCCGTATAATGTCTTCAATCTCGGCAGGCTCAAATGTTGATAGTTCAGAATCACAAGCCGATGCATTTCTCAGCCCGCGGTTTTCGGGCCGCTCTTGTCTACTCTCAATTGTCTCTCGTATTGACCGAATCTTATCCAAGAAGAATGCACTAAACTGATTAGCTAACTCCTCATCATCATCGTGAGAAGGAAGAGCAATAGACTTGGATGGACTCAACAGGTCATTAATCATCTGGAAGAGACGCTTGGGATCTTTTCCGCACTCCGATATTTTGCTAGCTATGTATCCACTCTTTGCCTGACACATCATTGCATTGAGTTGATTTCTCATAGCAATGAAGACTTTACGAGTCTCCTGACATTTTGAGGACCGCCAGCGTCGTTCTGCTCGTCGTGTTAACTGTTTCTTATGCCTGATGTCGTTGTTGTACCATGGGATGTGCTGACGCAGGACAACGTTACGACACTTAACAGGTGCATGAAGATCCAATACTTCAGAGAGACGAGAATTGTATGCCGAGACAACCTGTGATGTATCACTGAAACTGTCCAATGTAGATAGAGATGTGTATACGTCATCAGAGAAGGCATCCATGTCAATGTCACGAAGCTTCCTATAGGTTACTCTCTTTACAGGAACAGTAGGTTTCTCTAGAGAGCAGGTGAAGCTTATCGCTGCATGATCTGATAGAAATGAGTCCACATGCAATGATGTGACTAGATATGCATCTGATCTAGCAATGACGAGGTCGAGTGTATGTCCTGACATATGCGTGCTGCCTTGAACATGCTGTACCAAACTTGCATCGTCCAGGAGTTGAGCAAACCGAACGGATTCAAGATCAGTGTTGTTGTCCACATGTATATTAAAGTCTCCAACCAGCAAGACATTGTCATTTGAAGAAGCAACAGCATCTATGATGGTTGAGAATTCTTCAACAAACATATTGCGGGTCAATCCATTTCTAGTGGATGGCGGTGGTCGATAAATGACTGTCATCATTAGTCTCTCAAAATTATGCTTGATTTCCATCTCTGCACATTCAAAACTACGAAATGGTTGAGCGGGTAAAAGTCTTGCGTTGAGTCCAGATTTGCTAATGATAGCAATTCCACCACCCCTCCCACATCTTAGTATAGAGTGGTATACATATCCTGCTGGTGTCAATGCGTTCAAAGTCACACGGTCCCCTTCAGTCACCCATGTTTCAGTTAAGATGAAAACATCTAGATCATGATCCTAAATGTATGTCTCAAGAAGTTCAGTCTTGTTACATGCAGACTGTGCATTAAGTAATGCAATTCTAACAGTAGATGGATGTGGGACAGTTGAAATTCTCCTCAGAAAGCAAGGCCTTTTGATATCTTGCCTATTTCTAGAATGGGTTGATGTCCGTGCTGTAATCCTTGCTGACAAAGATCTTTGTTTAGTATGTCCTCCTCTTACTCCTCTGTTTGTAGCTGGGATTCTATTTATTCCAAGTTCTCTAATACGTAGCATTAAGTCTGGAGAAATCCTATTATCAATAGAAGCATTAGAAGCATTGTTCTTCAGAGAAAGTAATTGGTCAGCTGAATAGTGAAAACCAGTACTACTTGCAGTCATCCTTTGAATGTCTCTACTAAGATGCTCTCTTGCACTTGATGTCACAATCACAATGAAGAACAATCCAGTGACTACACGATATAGCTGGTTGGACATGCACAAAGACCAATGGGTGTACATGATTAGCTGACATGTAGTTTATGCAATATATTTCATATCAAATTTATTAAAACCTAGACATCATTCTGAGAAGTTGATTTGTCCAGAAGAATCCTGGGGTATGGATCAATACAATGATGTAAATCTTAACAAGCGGCGGTAACAATAAATACATATAAATGTAGATTATCTGAAGAGCTCTCTGCACCAGCTGCCGATCAGGCGCATGGTATATAAGAGATGGAACACTATTCATATAGACGTATAATAAAGACAGTTTGGTCTGTAAGTAATGTCTTATTTACATGATTACTATAGCAATACACATTTAACAGTTTTTAAAGAACCTCATGATGAACCAAATATTTATTGTATTTATTACCTTATGTGCGTCATCATTGTAGCAATAGAACTGAAACAGTATTAAAACAAGTAAGAAAATGTCTTCTTTAATTATTGCCATAATGTATATACAACTAGAACCGTTTTAATACAACCTTATCATAACGCAAAGATTTATTTCGGTGATAACATGGTCTACATGATCATTGTAGTAAAATAATTGAACAGTACTCACAAAACCTTGCAATGAATAAAATATCTTCTGTAATTATTATCCTATGTATATGATTATGGTAGCAACAGAACAACGAAATATTCAAACAACATAGCCATAAAGAAATTATCATCTGAAGCTACCTTATTTACAAGATTGTTGAAGCAATACATCTAAAACCGTTTTCAAACAATCTTATTATAACGCATATATTCATTTCAGTTATATACATGATCATCGTTGAAAAACAAATGAACATTCTTCATAAAACCTTGCAATGAAGAAAATATCTTCTGTAATTATCGTCTTATGTACCTGGCCAAGGTAGAAATACAAATGAAACACTAGTCATAAAGCTGAATAGTAGCGACAATTTGGCCTGTAATATAATACAAATTGAACAGTTTTCAAACAACCTTATGATGAACCATATATTGATTGTATGTATTACTTCATGTGCATTATCATTGCAGCAATAAAACTGAAACAGTCTTCATACAAACACAAAATATGTTCTGTAATTAATATCAAAATGAATATAATTACTGTAGCAATAGAACTGAAAGAGTATTCATATAACTAAAAAAATATTCTCTTTAATTACCATTTAAGTTTAAAATTATTGTGGTAACAGAACAGCAGAAGTTTTCAAACAATCTTACAATATCCTATGAAGTTATTGAGCTACCTTATATATACAAGACAGTCGTAGCCATACAATTAGATCCGTTTTCATACAACCTTATCATAACGCATATCTTCAATTCAGTTATTGCCTAGTGTACAGGATCATCGAAAACCTTGCAATGAAGAAAATACCTTCTGTAATTATTGTCTTATATACATGACCATTGAAGCAATACAATAACACACTAGTCATATAGCCGTATAGTAAAGACAGTTTGGTCTGTAAGTAATGTCTGATTTACATGATTATTATAGGAATACAGGGTTAACAGTGTTCATAGCAACTTATGATGAACCATTTATTTATTGTATTTATTACCTTATGTGCATTATCATTGTAGTAATATTACTGAAACAATATTCATACAAGCAAAACAAATATCGTATGTTATTATTATCCTATGTATAGGATTAATGTAGCAACAGAACCGCAAAAGTGTAGTTTACAACCTTCAATACAGAAAATATCCTCGGAAGTTATCAAGCTACCTTATATACATGATTGTTTTAGCTGTACATCTAAAAACGTTTTTTTCCACCATATAAAACGCATGTATTCATTTCAATTATTACCTTATATACATAATCATCGTTGTAAAACAAATGAATACTCTTCATCAAACCTCGCCATGAAGAAAATATATTCTGTAATCATTTAATATATACATGACCATTGAAGCAATACAAATGAAACACTAGTTATATAGTTGTTTATGAAAGACAGTTTGGTCTGTAAGTATTGTCTTATTTACATGATTATTATAGCAATACAAATTCAACAGCTTTCCAGGCAACTTATGATAAACCATGTATTTATTGTATGTATTACATTATGTGCATTATCAACTCATTGTAGAAATAGAACTGAAACGGTATACATATAACTAAGAAAATATATTCTTTAATTATTATCCTATGTATATGATTCATGTAGCATCAGAACAGCAACAGTTTTCAAACAACCTTGCAATGAGGAAAATATCCTCTGAAATTATTGAACTATCTTATATACACGATTATTATAGCTGTACATCTAAAAAACCGTTTTCATAAAATCCTTATAATAACAGATATATTCATTTCAGTTATAACCTAGTGAATAGGATCATTGTTGTAAAAGACTTGAGCAGTCCTCATACAACCTTGCTATGAAGAAAAATTGTCTTCTGTTATTATCGTCTTATGTACATGAACATTGTAGTTATACAAATTGAACAGTTTTCAAACCACTATATGATGAATCATATCTTTGTTGTATTAATTACTTTATGTGCCCTTTCATCGTAGCAATAGGGCTAAGACAGTATTCATACAATAAAGAAAAAAGTCTTCTGTAAATATTATCTTATATACACGATTATTCTAGCAAGAGAACTGGAACATTTTTCATTCGATCTTATAATAAGGAAAAAAATATACTTTGTAATTATTATTACATATGTAGGATTACTGTAGCAATAGAACTAAAATAGTATTCATATAACCTAACAATATACAAATATATATATACTGCGATAACTGTATCATGTATATGATTATTGTAGCAACAGAACTACAACTACAAATTATCAAGCTACCTCATATACATGATTGTCGTTGCCATTTATCTAAAATCGTTTTCATACAACCTTAACATAATCATATATTAATTTCAGTTATTACCTAGTGTGAAAGATCATTGTAGTTAATGAAATGAGCAGTTCTCATACAACCTTATATTTGCAATGAAGAAAATATGTTCTGTAATTATTGTCTTATGTACATGAAATATGTACCAAAAAATTGTGGGAAGAAGAAGTAGGGGAAGAAGGAGAATACTTTAGATGGACAGCCTGCATAAATTGTTGGAAGAGAGAGGAGTGAAAGCACTGGGAGTGGCACTAATACAAAAGGCTAGGAGCCGAGCGTTGTGGAACAGCATGATCGTCAAAGTCAAATGATATGGCACTTAGAGAGAGAGAGTACATGACCATTGTAGAAATACAAATGAAACACTAGTCATATGACCTCGTAGTAAAGACAATTTTGTCTGTAATTATTGTCATCTTAACATAAAATTCTGGCCATACAAATTGAGCAGTTTCACAGCACCTTATGATGAACCATGTGTTTATTGTATTTATTACTTTATGTAAACGATTATTCTAGCAACGGAACTTAAACAGTATTCATACAACCTTATTATAAAGAATATATTATGTTATTATCTTCAGATATAAAGGATTATTGTAGCAATAGAACTTACAACCTTACAATAGGAAAACTATATACCACGTTTACTGTATCAGCCATATGAATAATGTAGCAACAGAACTACAGCAGTATGTATACAACCTTACAATAAAGAAAAGATCTTCTGATATTATAATCATATGTACGTGATCTTATAGCAACATAACTGAAACATTATTCTTACAACCTTATATGAGGGGATTTCGAAAGCATTTGTGTAGCCAATTTGAAGTGCCTATACGTCTAGTGATTATAGCTTATCGTCCGATTTCCATTAAACCTTCACTAGTCTATTTTTTGAGATTTTTCTGCTTTCTTTTAGTTTAGTTTACTATGTTAGATTTCCCTATAATCATGAACAATTATTAAAAACCTTTTATTATAGATACATGGCTCCTGGCAGCAATTGGCAATGAAGAAAACAAATGATCTTCGAGATTCAGACTGAGAATCATGCAGGCTTCAGGGGCGGATCTACGGGGGGGGGGGGTAGGGGTTAACCCCCCCCCCCCCCCCCACCCCCCTGGGCTGCCAAGTGAAAATGTGTTGTGCACAGAAAAATGCCATGTTATGTGTCCAGACCCACAAAGTATTTAATAGTATATATTCGTAGATGCCAGACTTAGAATTCACGTTTCAATCTATTTAGTATTCAAACTATTAAGTACGTTCAAACTAATATTCGTGGAAGAAGACCTCGGCTGTATCACTTAATCCAGCTCCCTCCAAAGCAAGACGAAGTTTATTAACCTGCTCACTTGGTCGGACACGCCGTCTCCAGTCACGAAGCATCTCCCTGAATCCTGAACTTGAGACTCTGCTAGCCGAGGAGTCTGCTCTGTCAAGGTATTTCTCTACCGTTGAATGGAAGAAGCCAAGCTGGTAGCCAAGGCCACGTGCATCCTTCACTGAACAGACTAAACCAGACAAGATTTTTAGCACGTTGTCTGATGCAAACTTCATTCGGTCTCGTCTGCAGTAGTGAGAGAAATACGACAAGCGAAGAAAGGGAATAGACAGAACAATGAAATTTATTTATTTCGGTTTAAAAAAGACAGATAAATATACATGATTCAAAGGTCCAAGGACCAAAACTGATCATGTTTAAAAATTATACAATACAGTTATAAAATACGGTAAATATACAATAGTGAGCCAAACGAACAGGTATGACAAGTACAATATGGCAATAAAGATGACAAAAATTTCCATCAATACAATACCAAAATAAACTAAAAGAAAGTAGTGGTCAAGATCGTCAAATTACTAAACTGATATATGGTAGTGGTAGCAGATAAACAGACAAAAATAAATAAATACAGTGTAGAAGATGACATGACGGCGTCCCATCCCATTTTGATTAATGCTATCCTACCAAATATTTACCAATTTTATGTAAATTATAATAGTAGATAACGAGTAGATTATAATAGCAATTTTCACGACTAACGCTCACGAAAAGAATAAATATTTGAAGGGTTTGTGTTGCTTTGTGAATTCAACGACTGGCCTGTCAATATGTGAGGTTTTGCATGTATTATTTTGAATATTTTTGATTTAGTACTTGACCTAATTAGCATGGTATAATAATAATCCAGGATAACGATGCACCTTTACTGCATTAAGACCAACAATATTATTGATTTACTTACGTATGGGAGACTCGATAATCTGGCTCGACTGTTTGGATGAAAAAGGAAAGAAAATAATTATGATGTGTAAACTACAATTTCACTTTTTTTTAAAAATTGTGAACAGGGAATTGTCCCCCTTTTCATTTATCACGAATACATTTTTGGGTTGTGAAATTTGCCACCGATACCTTTCTTCAGTTCATTTATTTGATATTTGGGTTTGCAAGTTAAGGTTTTAATAGGGACAGGGACAGTGAAAATATATAATAATGGATTGATTGTTGAATCTATGACTAACTGGCTTGTCTAATAATATTTACCACGAAACGATTGAGGCCGGAGTATATTTCGTCGAATCCTTTGACTACACGATTTACAGGAAACAACGAATTGACATAATGACAGAAATTCTGAACACATTCTTTGCCACCGATACCTTTCTTTAGTTCATTTATTTGATATTTGGGTTTGCAAGTTAAGGTTTTAATAGGGACAGGGACAGTGAAAATATATAATAATTGATTGATTGTTGAATCTATGACTAACTGGCTTGTCTAATAATATTTACCACGAAACGATTGAGGCCGGAGTATATTTCGTCGAATCCTTTGACTACACGATTTACAGGAAACAACGAATTGACATAATGACAGAAATTCTGAACACATTCTTTGCCACCGATACCTTTCTTCAGTTCATTTATTTGATATTTGGGTTTGCAAGTTAAGGTTTTAATAGGGACAGGGACAGTGAAAATATATAATAATGGATTGATTGTTGAATCTATGACTAACTGGCTTGTCTAATAATATTTACCACGAAACGATTGAGGCCGGAGTATATTTCGTCGAATCCTTTGACTACACGATTTACAGGAAACAACGAATTGACATGACAGAAATTCTGAACACAGGGAATAAGGAGATATGTGTCTACAGGCACGGCCAGTCAAGACTCACACTTGTAGTATAAAAAGACTTCATTAAATAATATGTTTACGTAATGGCCTATACTACCTACCCTGCCAGCCTAATCTTGACTTTGATGATTTGCTAAATATTATTAGCGTAACGAGGTAAAAGAATGGTTTTCCTCGAGATTTCCACCACACGTGACGTCAATTAAATGTCCCATTCGAGTAGTGGACATATTGGAGTAGGGTATTTTGTTTATTACCCTCCCCCTTCCCCCGCCACACCCGTCTCGATATTTTAGTTGTATTCATCGTGTGAACTTCTTTCAACCATAATGGCGAATTGAAGTTCTTTGAATTAAGAGTTGACAAACCTTCTATTGAGATGGGTATTTGTTGCTCTGTAAGTATTGATTCGCCCTGCTCAATACGTAGAGAGATACTCTTCGCCCCTCCCTCAGCGTGTGAGGACATCAGCTCAAAGTTTGAGGTGTTGCATTCTCCGTTCAGTAGACAACGTACAGGGACCTGGTAAGCATTGTAATAACAAGATGGCGGATAATGCAATGTCAGAGATTGTTAATTAATCGATGTCATAACATTTTACTTCTAATATCTTTCGTGTGAGGAAATCCCTATGCGGGGATGATTAATCAAATATTCCTTAGGAGGAGAGGTTGATAAATTGAATGTAAATATGTATATAACAATTTTGGTATCCCGTGCGTTAAGCTATATCAGATTATTAAATGAACGTTTTTAAAAATTGTATTTAATTTGAAAATTCGCTTCACCTATTTCTTGTAAATGATCAAGGATGATTCTTGAATGATCAGTTATTTCAAGGGAATACCAATTAATTTGTATTTTACCTGTTTGTATGCTTGTGTATTTATCTATTTTGTTTTTGATGATGTTATTCGTTTTTATTATTACCAAACAGGGCCTCATGAAAGACCACCAAATTGGTGATATGTGCCACCCTGTATGAATACCAGAAATAAATAAATAAATAAATAAATAAATGAATAAAGTTGTCATTTTTTAGAAGAAATCTTGTGGAAATTTACTAAAATAACAGTTCAAACATACATATGTTCTAGTGCGATACTTACAGTTTCCTGAAACTGTTTTGAGTCAGAAAGACAAAGAAGCTTGAGATCATCTGCCTTTGATTTAAGAAAGAACTTGATCACGGTCGCAACCTGGTAGAATGGTTCCAAAGAGCTTCCCTGTCTTCTGCACATATCCTGACAACAAAACGTGATTGAAAACGTGACTGAATTGTGTTCCTGGATTAAAAATTTGAACAATTACCAAACGAATGGCAAAGACCAAAGTCATACAATGTGGTATGTTTCATGTCGTCACCCTTCTCTCGTAGTTTTGTCTTCACACCACCGGATTACCCCCTCCCCCATTTGTTCTTCATTTTGGAATTGGAGCTCAATGTGGGGAGTTGTTGTACACTGCAGGGCAATTTCGCGGCTCGCCTATAACCCGGGTAATAAAGTCTGATCTCTATTAACATGATACTCTGACGGGTGATATATACATGATATAAGAAGCCATTAATAATATACATACGGCACGATATCTGTTGCAGGGATGAGCTATGCGAATACGCAGTGTAGATTTCTGTGGAGGAACCATGAAGAGAGGCTGAAATACTTCACAGGTGAATTGCACTCCACGAACGTTGCTTGATGACAATCCCCAGAGTTGAAGATGACGCGTAGAGAAACCAACTATGTCCTCCGAGATATGGAAATCTCTTGATGTATTTGGAAGTAAGCTCCTGTAATCAAATTTATCTTGAAAATGCAGGAAGAGTGAAAAGGAGAAAAAATACAATTTTTCAAAATTCAAAAAGAATATATTCATGTAAAACACACAAACACCAGCCCTAAAATCAAATTAATGTGAATATATGTATAATCAAATATCATGCACCATCATTTTAGTAATGTTTAGGAGACTTATTAACTAAAACTCTTTACATAACTAGATAACCTTACCTCGTATCATGGTTTCATAAACAAGGGTGAATCATTCGGAATTGTTGTGATGTTAACAATGACATCCTTTCTTCTACATATTCAGAAAAGAGAAGAAGACAGGAGAAGAATAATATGCCTACCTGGTCCTAATTTGGTGAAAAGGCTTACACGTAAGTCATCTTGATGTTGTTCCGGATGGATGCAGTGTGGAAGAGCTACAGTCGCAGGTTTGAGAAGTTCTTGATCGAAAGAGCATTCAATGATTGGAGTAATGAGAATGTCTCCATCCTTAAGGGGAATCTTAGATGAACAACGACTACGTACACTAAGAGTGACCACAGATCTCATCCCTTTAGGGATCGCTCCTGCAGGGATGGATACTCTGATGTCCAATCCATCTAGCTTCAGCTCTCCACCGTCGTGACCAATGATGCTATGGGAGAAGGGGTCCAGGAAACCGGGGTGGTGTTCCATTGCTACCAACGGATGATTCAAATACACAATTAACATATAAAAGACATGTCCGAATTATACACGGGTTATCGTTATCAGTATGACATACAAGTTCTATAAGTCATTAAAAAAGGTTTAAAAAACAATTGCAGTATGCTTAGATCATTTTTTTATAAGAAGGTGGTCGAACTATGACAGGACATGCCAGATATTTTATTCACAGGGTTTTCTTTATAATTTCTTTTTTTAAATCCCTCACATTTACATTAATTTTCTTTTAGTCTTATGTTATTCTGTATCAACTTTTTTTGTTTTTGATTTTGTGTCTTCCTAATTTTTATTTTTTCATTAATGCGTTTAATAATTATAATGTATATTGGTTATATTTTTTTTCAAATTCTTATGGAAACGTTAAAATTAATTAATTCAATAAAAAGGAAACTTTCAACGAAATTGTGTTAACTACAATTACCTGTTGCTATTTTGTCTGCTGCATCGTTGAAATGAAAAGCTGTTGTAATTTCGAGCAGCCTCTTTCTTGTTCCTCCATGTCGTACCCATTCTTGAAGCATTTGTAGAGCGATGTATCGTATTGAAGTTGGTGGAAAGGACACAGACGTGGACATAACCTTCAGGATGTCAGAACCTGCTAGATCAAGGCGTTGTGAGAGGTCGAGTAGATCTGGAGTTGTGCAAATCTTTTTGGAGATTTCATCACGACCTGGAAAAAAATAACAAGATAATTGCCATGATTGTCCATGTCGTTTCGTATTCTCCCTCTTGAATAGGACTACAAATTTTTAAAATTCTAACACTTACAGTAATTACAAGTTTCCATCATCCTGGTCACCTCTACAACCCATCCCATGTTATCTTAACCATTAGTTAACGTAATTGGGAGAATAATTTACCTTAGTACGGCTTAAAATTATCCATAATTGTATCAACCTGTATTGCAATCCTGGATGTTGTAATGTTGAAGAAGCTTTGATATCACTACCTTTCTTCTCTTGTATTCCGAAACGTCTGCACCACTTGTTGATGAGTCGCCATGCTAGTCTGTTCATTGCTGCAGGTTCAGAAGGTGCAACGAAACCCACAATGACGTCATCATTCAGACAAAGAGCGTTCCCCAGTTCCAATGCCAAAGACAGTCTATTCACCGGAAGAGCAACTCTACACTGCTCGCTCGTACTAGGTGAACCTCCACATATGTCGAAGCTTTCACTGGCTTCATCTCCATCTATAATTTATGAAATAGAATATTTTATATATATATATATATATATATATATATGTAATTATATGCAATCAACCCTGTCTTAATGACCAACTCTCTATAAAGGCTCCGTGTCTAAAGTGTTAATACGTATTGTCTCCCCCTCGAAAGAGAAACGTGCGTTGTCGAACCTGTCTAGAAAGTCCACCTGTCTACAGTAAAAAAAAAAAAAAAAAAAATCTGTTTTCTTGAGTTGCCTTATTAGACAAGTTTGAATATTTCTCTATATAGATGGATAGACTTTAGTTATCGTTTTCATTAGCATCTTTACGAAACCTTATGACAGCCATGTACTGTGAAATGCCATCCTTAGAACTAATGTGACATACCCGAATCTGAAGTTATGATGATCGTCATATCTTCAGGCTCTACAGACTCGCTCTGCTCTGTTCTTTGTTTAGGCGGTGAAGTAGAATTCCCTTCCAGTTCTTGAACATCTACTTCTTCGTCTTCTTCTTCGTCTTCTTCTTCTTCTTCGTCTTCTTCGTCGTCTTCTTCTTCGTCGTCTTCTTCTTCTTCGCCGTCTTCTTCGTCTTCTTCGTCTACAACAAGATATAAAGTATAAGGCTATCATGACCTTAGAATGGTACTGCCCTGAGCATAACAGCATCTTTAATTTCCGTATTTCGTTTAATTACTCAAAGGGCCTATAAAATGGTTGATCTCTTACTTATATGACCTACATGATTGTTAAAGAAGACCAAGAGAATAATGCATAAGTTCCTTTTTTCTTGATTATTTTATATAGCAGATTACAGCGACAGCTCGGTTTTTAATAGATACTCTCAATATATAGCCGTGCAATACGAAAGAAGGTTTAATTGGCGGAACATTGTCATGTACATTCATCAGAGCATAGAATTAGATCAAGTTATATCTATTCCAATAGATAATGAAAAACTTGATACCCTTGGTTTTCTCTGCTTTCAATGCATCCTGCACAGAATCCCAAACCAGCTTCAATGTCTGCTTTGCTTTAGGCCCTGAAGTTTGTGATGCTTTCCACATTGAGAGCATTTGGACGTTAGTGTCTTTCCTGTTGTATAATGTCCGATGTTCGATGTGTTTTAACTCTGACTTGTTGAATCCCAGCTTCCCGCCAATCTCATGGAACATCTTTGGTCTGATCTGACGGGCGAACGCTACCAATGTCCTGTCAGGAATCTCTCTGTATTAACAGAAAAAGAACCCCTTTTCTGCGTTTTGTTAACCCAAAAGAATGAGGGCGAGCGTGATTTTCGTGCGTACGTGTTTGTATTGTTCTCTCTTTTTCTCTCTCTACCTACTCGTTTGAGTCACCTCCCCTCCTTGTCTTCCTATTATCTTCCCTTTCTTCATGTATTAGTTCAGGCAGTGGCGTAATGAGCAAAAACGTTTGGGGGGGCTGACAAAAAAAAATCCGCAGCGCCCCACTCTAACATACAGGCCCCGCTGAACGTTTCGCAAAGTGGGGTCTAGGGGAAAAGCCCCGGGGCGCCGCGGCGGGGGTCAAGGGGAGGAGCCCCCGAAGCTCAAGGGGATGGGCATCAGTGGCGGATCTACGAATTTCTTACCGGGGGGAGGGGCACAAAATGGCATGGGGTTAAATATTATGTAAAACGATGAAGCGACAGAATGAGGCTTTAGCGGCAATGGAGTGGAGCGACCAAGCGGGGGTGGGTCTGGGAGGGGGTTCCGGCCCCCTCCCAGAGTAAGAAGCATTTGCAATTTTAGAACCAAATTAGACGCATTTTCAGGCACTTCCTGGAGTAATATGACGTAAAATTCACCCGATACAAGCTGCGACATTGAAGTCATTGACCAGTTTTGGAAAAATGATGCAATATGTATTAACCCGCTTTTGTATCACATCCAACATGTGTTGGAGCTGCGTCCAGTAGTCATTGAGCGCTATTTTATGACCTACTTTTTGTGGTTAGACTCATTAACCAGGCGACAGCGCCCAGCAATATTTTTTCTACAAACGACTGTAGCGCCAGGTTACCCCGGCCATACATCCAGGGGCAGATCAAAGACTTTACAGGGGGGGGGGGGGGGAGAGGAAGCTTGAAATATACGAAATTGCAAGAATGAAGCCTTCAACTGGATGCGGTCCCCGGATAATCTTAGCCTTTTGGCAGATTCTAAGGCCTATCCAAATGCTTAAACAGAATATGTATGTGAACACATTTTTTTCGGGAGAAAAAAAGGGGGGGGGCGTGCGCCTCCCAGTACCAGGCATCCACTGGATCTGATCCCCGACACCGAACACCTGGGGAGGTTTCTCGAAACCGTCATTAAGTCTAACTTTTTAGACATCGTATTGAAACGTGTGATAGAGATCTAACACGTGTTTCTACCAAATCTCCACGAACTTAGACTTATGACAGTTTCGAGAAACTAGCCCTCGCTCTCAATCTGGCTCATCCACGGCCACGCTGGAAGCTCGGATGTGACCGCCTGCGATGCATGCCCCGGACGCGACGGCATGCAGCCCGCTCTCGAGCTAACTCTCCATCGCATCGTGCAGCTGTCTTTCTTCTCGTTCACGAACACGGTTGCCCGACTGAAAGTACTAGACCACATTAGTATTCTGACATCAAGATAGGTCTCTATTATGTGCCCAGCCGTCTGATTAAGGTAGGTTCTACAGTAACACCGTCTTTTATTCTTTTTTAAATAAATCTAACTTGCACATTCAAATGGAAATGATAGCCCTACCAGGTTCGCCGGGCCCGCCGCTCCCGCCCGGCAGGATACCTAGGCTGGTGGACATCACGAACCATGTCCCTGGTTTTGCCCACACAAAGCTGCATTACTATCCTGGCGCTGGCTGTGTATTAAAAACTGTTCATATTGATTTTCAGCATTTCAAACTACACTGTACAAAACTCAACTTCACTCAAAATCGGTACTTTAGTGATAGTTGATGCCCGGCTCCACCCCCCCCCCCCCCCACTCGGTGTTATTTAGGGTACGCATATGCGTGTTCCAAGTGACCCCCCCCCCCCCCTTTTCAGCAAAAGTCCGGTGTGTAAAGTCCCTGCCCCCCCCCCACTCAGTGTTATTTAGGGTATGCATATGCTCGTTCCCTCTTTTTTAAAGCACCCCCTATCTGAGGACTGCCAACATTTTCGAACCCCCCTTTCGCGGGCTTTTCATGGGCTTTTCCTGCCTTGGAGACCCCCCTAAATCAGGAAAAATTCTCAATGTACCCCCCTAAATTCAGAATAATTTCTCAGGAGTCCAAAGAGATGAGAAAAAAAAAAGAAAAAACACCCCCGGCCCTTTTTAAAGAAATCTCTGGGTGAAAAGTTAAATACACCCCTTTTTTTTACAATTCTCGGGCCGGACTTTGTTGCACGAAAAGTACCCCTTTACCTGACATTTTGGTAACACGCATGCGGTCATTCCGACCCCTGAGTGGGGGGGCCGGGGTAAAGTCAATACGGGTCGACCTTTTTCTTTTGTTATACAGGCCTTTTTCAGCACCCCCCCCCCCCCCCTTTTCAGCAAAAGTCTGGTGTGTAAAGTCAATACGGGTCGACCTTTTTCTTTTGTTACGAAAAGGACATCTTGGTAACACGCATGGGGTCCATCCGTTCTCGGAGTGGGGGGGGGGGGGGGGGCGGGAGTTGATGACACCTAAATAGCATACAATTTTGTTCAACTTAGGTCTATGTTTAGTTATACTTAGAGATCTAGAATCTAGTCTATAGTCATATAGATCTAGACTAGAAAGAAAAATTGGAAAATTCAAATCGTGAGTCTACTGTCAAACTTGCTGATCAACCACTTTGTATACATTGTGTGCATATAGTGTGCAATTGTGTGCAATGTGTTCATTGTGTGCTATTGCTGCCTCTCAGCACGTACATGTAACAGCGCTAGAGGACAATACGCCTAAGCATTGACTCTAGCCTTGCTGGAGTGGTTTTGCCCTGCAGGCCTGGGTGGAATACGATATAAAATATCAAAAACTGTGACTCTAATGATTGCATTTTAGGCGTGGACTTTACGTAAGGTAGTATATGACGTTCAAATCAGATTTCTTAATAATCATGCCATATGACCCATGTGCATCAACTTTTCACACGTATAGGCTACTGTCGGTGTCATCATGCATCCTCAGCTCATGGTAGCCGCTAGACGCAGGTTGTAGATCTAATAACATTGATATCACTTGGCCTATAGCCATCATTTAATAATATTCAATCTGAGCTGTATGGCCCTACATGTTATCAGTGCCTGTGATATATGGTGTAATATTGAAGCCCTAATCAAAATTGCGCTTCAAAATGATCATGATAGAAATGCCTCAAAGAAGTAAAAATCTGTTAGTTTGAGTGACCATTTTTACCATACTCATTTTCCCCAAAAGACTGTAGTGTACATGTATGTAATAAAAAACTGTTAGGTAAACAAAAAATGAAATTTCGATTTCCAATCATAAATATTTTGATAATCAGACAGCTAGGCAATCGGCTTGTAAAGTCATGGGATTCCTGACTGACCTAAACGTTTGTAATCATGATTGCAGCATGAGCTAATGATCCAGGATTTTTTCTTCAGAATCTGAGGCAATGTTACCGAGCCACTTAATTGATACCCGTACCCCTATCAAGACTGATAATTGATATAAAACAAAAATTCAAATTTGTTCATAATAACCACTAGAAGTACCCACACTAAAAAAACCTTACCCACTGGTGGTAGCTGGTAATACTAGTATGATTAGTATTACTATACTGTAGGACTAGTAATATAAACTCTTCTTTCTTCTCATACAAATCACTTTAAAATAATACAAACATTTAACAGAAATGTAAATATTTGATACTGAAGAGATGGCAATTTGGTGTGTCACTCTCGATATGGGTGCCAATTAAGGCTAAGTGACATCCATATCATATTTCATGTTATCACCTAGCCCTAAGGCTATTCTAACCAGTCTAGCGAACAAGCTGTTGGTTGTCCCTGTTCTGTAATTGATCATCTTGGTTGCACTCACATTTATGGAAGTTTATGCAAATTTATGCAAGTTTATCCAAATTAATTGTTGACACTATTGGGACCTTATATGTGACTGTAGTGGAATTCACTGCTGCAGGGACGGATCCAGTCTGCAGAAAGGGAAGGGGCCGGCTGAAAGGGGGCCCAATTCGTGAAAAAATGTTGAGCAACGAGTTAACACCCACCACCCCCCCCCCCCCTTGCTCCCCCCTTTCTCCAGGGGGGGGGGGCGTCTTTTTTAAATCTAAAAAAAGGTTAAATTTACCTGTTTATGGGGCCAAGTGAGGGGGTCCCGCGGCCCCCCCCCCCCCAATCTGGATCTGCCACTGCACTGCTGCAATAGTGAAAAACAGACACCATAATCTCTCTTCTCACAGAAGATTTAATATACCTAATGTTAAAGGGAAATCCACCTTATTCTCTAGTATTAGCAAACTACCAGTGGAAGGCTGAACAAATATAAGAAGCACAATGGGGACAATTCGATTTAAATTTAAATCAGACTAAAAGTGACGAAGTTACATGTACACATTTTTGAAGTTGTAAATTTGTAATCATTAAAACATGTAGGTATGGGCTCTTCAAGTTGGCTGAATCAGTAACGTCTATAGGATGTAGTGGCGGACAACTTTTCCATTTGTTCCAACACACAGAATGACTAAAATGTAAATGGCAAAAAAAAAACATACATGTATGACTCAGAAGGTTCTTTATATCTTTAGAGGACCTATAAATAAACTGATATCCACAACGAAAATTTCCACAAGGAAGAAGGCACTTAGGATTATGTTTTGTATACAACAAACAGGAGAGTAAATTATCCATACATTTCTCCATCACGTATTTCAAACTTTTGCCATTCTCTTTCTCTTACAGTGTATTTTTTTAAAACCCAATTCAGGGACTCTTCAACTCACACATGTAATGTAATTTATGCTACATGTATGTTTCAGAGGTGAAGTAGACAACAAACAGAAGAGTTATCAATGTCTACATGAATGTACCAAATTGCCAATTTGAGATTCACATTTATTTAGTGATTTCATATTTCAAACATTCATAACTCTTAGTATTGGTCTGATTTATTTCAAACTTTTGCCATTCTGTTTCTCTTACATTGTATTTAAAAAAAAACTCAATTCAGGGACTCTTCAACTCATACATGTATTGTAATTTATGCTACACGTACATATTTTGTGTTTCAGAGTTGAAGTTAAATTTTGAATAATTTTTTCCTCATGTACATGTATATATCTATGAATGGTCAATCCCTGCTATTAATACTAGAACACAGACATATTGAAGCCTCTTCAACAGGTACATTTTGTAAAGCTATGGTGGAGTACAACTGCTGTGAGTATACTCAAACTTGTGTGTGAGTTTTGACAAGGGAAATAAATCACCAGCCCCCCCAAAAGCCTCAAAATTTCACTTGATCAAGGTGACAGAGATCCAAGTTATGGAATTGTATGGAAATAAGATTCTAAATCGTGAAAAGGATTTATATTTTTTTAATTTGTGACATATTTCGGGTGTTTTTAAGTACGCTTCAACAAAGAGGTAGGCCACCACCAAAAATTGACACATCCCCAATTATTATGATTTCCTGTTCTTTGGATGCTTCTTCTTTATACAAAAATAGAAGGTATTAGTGGGCAACTTCTCTGTGCATTAGTGAGTTTATGTCATTTTTGTTTTCTTACATTTTTATGTAAAACATGTCAACCATTCAAAGTCATGAGGTGATGTGAATGAGAAAATAAAGATAAACATAGTTGATTGTAAACATGGAGGATGATAACATTTAAGATAAAGAATACATGCGAAAAAGGTGTGAAAGAGAAAATGAGTGAAGGAAGAAGAACAACGATAACTGTTTAGATACAAATGAGAAAAATAAAGGCAGACACAGGGAAAGAGAGAAGAAACCAATGAAAGAAGACAAAAACTGAGTGAAAAGTCATATCCTATGTAGACAGAAATAGGGGAAAGTGAAAGAAGAATATAAAAAACAGTATATGAATAGAAGATAAGTAAAAGATAAAAGAAGGATAAAATAAGAGAACATGAAGCGAGGACAGAAAAAAGAAGGAAAAAGATGTAGACAATAAAAAAGGAATAACATAGAAAATGAGAGAAAGAGGAAACAGAAGGAAAAAAAGACTAACATAGGGTTATCTCAATAAAAGGAGAAATTTAAACAAATAATAAAACAGAAGAATAGAAAACTGTAAAGTGCTGCATGATATTGAATGTAAATATATGTCACAAGCTTTCTATCTGGGCAGATTTCTCCTGGGTAGG